>JAECUM010026344.1:0-30648 GCA_016617855.1 Megalonaias nervosa
TAGACTAGCATTAGTCCGACTTTCCTCTGACCCTTGCCACCCCATTTTTGGTATTTGGACATTTATTTTGGGTGTTGAGTCCGAATCCATTTCCTATCGAAAGGCTGGAATTGGCCGACATATGTTGTCGACATAGGGTAGCCGCTTACGAGCCGGCCTAGCAAACTTGAACGACCTTTCATCGAGATATACCAGCATGAAATCGATAGGAATATGATTTATTTTCTCAGAAATTGCAGGCATAGCATTTGTTGTGTCTTTAATCCGTTTTCAGACGAGAAGAAACTACAGCGTTGATGAAATTTGACATGGTTCTCGTTATTTGCATTCCTAGTCACGTGACTACACAACTCCCGCAACCTACATGTCAATGACATCAGAGGTCAAATTGCCACGTGATATAAACAATAAACTAATTTCCGAAGATGTTGTACATAGAATTCGAAAATATTAAATAAAAGTCACGTAATGTTTGCAAATAAATATAATGCACACTTAATTCTCAACATATTTATTCTGAAAACAACGTCCAAAAAACTGTTGATATCGCAGCAAGGTGGAGAAAACCTTTTCGACAAGTACTAAGCACCTGTCAACGATGATTTTTGTTGGTATCAAGTGACTATCGCATTGACATGTACTATCAGCTTAGTGAATCTGGTTTTCTCAAGTTCCTGCAACATTTACAGATTTCCGGTCGTTGCTTTCAGAATAAATATTTTGAGAAGTTTATGTTCTTTCATTATTCTATAAAAATTACGTGACTTTCATTTATAAGTTCGATTTGTTTTCCCACAACAGTACTAGAAATCGTTTATCTTACATCATGTATATGAGGCTAATGGTCTAGGCAGAAGCAGAGGGGTTGAGAGCATTCAAAACATCCTATCGGAAGCTGGGTTCCAATTTGTTCGGGTATATCAAAACATTCCTAACAAATGCTGGCTAGATATAATATTAAAAGAAAGACTTCATGATCACTTTAACCCAAACATGGGAATAATCAATTACAAACTCGACAAAAGCTGATACATATTTAATTTTAAAAACAGAATTAAAATTAGAACATTATTTGTTAAAAGACGTGTACAAATATAAGGCAAATATAATAAAATTTCGAACATGCAATCACTATTTACCTGTAGAGAAGGGAAGGTGGAAACAGTTGCATAGGTATGAAAGATTGTGTACGCTTTGCATACAAAACCGTGTTGGTGATGAATTTTATTATCTCCTTGAATGTAGTTATTTCAGAGAACAAAGAAAGCAAACACACACTTTTATACGAGCCAAACGTACCAAAGTTTAAAGAATTATTGTGTTCTGAGAAACTTGGTGTTTTAAAAAGTCTATATAAAATTATTCATATTATTTTATCAAAATTTCGTCAATTTAAAATAATCTTTACTCGATGAGTTTATTGTTTTTCTGTCTTTTTTTAAGGAAGAGAAAAGTACGATAGACACATCATCGTTGAGTAATGAGTTTACTAGAGATTAATTTGTGTTCCATATATTGCATTTATAACCTTTCTTCCCAAATAAATAAATTTCTATGTAATTAAGTTTCAGCAGGATCTTATTCCATTGAAGTAATGACTGAAATAATGTAATTATGCTCTCCATCCGAGTTAAATTGCAAATTACAGTGAACAAAATACGTTATACCGTCCATGGCTGATGTACACGCATGTAAACTGAGATGCTATTATTATATCGCACATGTTGCGTATTTTAACCTGAGTGTTAATAAAGAATTTCTCTCGTTTTGGGAGGAAAACCCGAAATTGTTCCAATTGTGACTTTATCTCTTTCCTTGGCCATAGTCTCTCATGTGAATGAAAGTAGTCCAGGGGAGACAGATGTTTATCTTTTTGCTGGACGGAAAAGGCCGATCATATTCCGATTGGGAAGACCGCTGCCCCCATTCCGAAATGGAAATGCTGGAGACTTTCCGATTGAGAAAAGGAGGCCTTACATTGTTATTGGGACATTTCCGCCCTTTTCCGTCTAGTCGACAAAGAAAGATTCTGCATGTATAAGAATAACCCGTTGCTTAACAATCATGTGTGACTATTAATATATTAATTATTATACGTATTATACCCATGAAACGTATTAATAGATAGCGAGACAGATTACAGGGGACCAGTCTATATCATATCTGGCTGGATTTATTCCTACGGCATAAAGCTTGTCGGGTTCTCAGTTTCATTGATGATCTCATAAATATGGGATGTGGTATCAAGCCTGTCTGGTTCTCGGCTTCAATGATAGTTTCTACATAAAACTTATGATATTCACAGTCGCAGACAAGGTCAGTTCTTGTTGTACATGTTGGCAGGTGGAAACAGATGATCCCAAATGCTACGCCGAAAACATCGCTTGCTGCTTATTATCTGCGGCATATGGATCACAGGAATTATTTATTTTGTTTACAGGAGTGGTTCAGATGAGGTGAGTTTAAGTGAATCGAAATCATTACTTTTGTTTCGTTTTATAGCAAACCCAAAGTTTCACTTGAAGCTCTGCTATTATCTATTTAGGTTGATACGGTATCTGATAACTTACAGTTCTGGACTAAGATATTTAGAAGCAAGTGCATCTGTTAAATTCTCTTAGTGAGCTGGGATTGAGTAAAATAATGGAAATTAATTACTTTTTAAGAGGGAGAGAGAGCTTTTATCACCTCAGAAATGGAAAAGTGGGACCCTGTGGCCCCTTCTATAGTAAAAGTGCAGGTCATGTATGGTAGGTTCTATGTTATCGTGGTATTCCGATTTTATGTGTTCAGTACTGACTATTTCAGTAACGGGTGTCATGTTTTTGTTTTTTCGAATTTCATTACACATACCTTTAAATGGCGATTATTCAATTTGTATGGATCATCATACATTCATATTCCTTTGGAAGGTTATTATTGAAACACTCCGACATACACAAAATACGGCAAAACTCGATGTTAAAGTTCGTGGACATTTTTGTTGTTGTTGTAGGGTTTAACACCATTTTTCAGCACAATGTAGGCTATACATGGCTGCCGGTATAATTGGTGGAGGAAGAACCCTGGAAAACCCCAGGAAGAACCACCGACACACGAGAGGCAACTGGCAGGATTTCTCACGTACCCACGTTAGGCGAAGCCTGGGGCATTTTTGAAGGGTCCTACTAAATACTGCTAAGCCTGACAAAGCCACACAAAGCCTGGCAAAGCCAGATTTAAAAAGTGTATTTATATTGTTAATTATATTGATGAATTAACTTAGCCGAAAGACATATTTATGCAGATTTAAATGACAGAAAAATTGGGCGACAAAGTTCGAATTTTGAACAATCATAAAGGATTGATAACGTATGACACAATCATGTTGGAAATGTTTGTTATTATTTTATAAATTGTTTTTTCAACTGATTATCGAAAGAAAATTCAATTTTCCAATAAATGTTATAACGAGTTGTCAATTTGTATCTACTTTTGTCTATATTCGACACCACATAACAAAGGTACACAAAGCCAGAAAAAGTCATATTAGGATGGTGTATTTATATTACAAATTAAGATTGATGAATAAATCAACCAAACAGAAAAACTAGGGTTATATATATATATATATATATATATATATATATATATATATATATATATATATATATATATAAATACATACACCCCCATTAATAGGCCGCTAATTGGGAAATAAATTAATTTTGATAATAACAAAGCCAGACAAAATCATATTTGAAATAGGTTTTTATGTGTGAATTGGAGGGCTGCACGATTCACCCAAATCCTGGCCAAAACCACCCAAAACATACCCAAAACCATCCAAAATTGCCCAAAACCTGCAAAGAAAGCGTGCAAAGGCGGAACCAGCATCACAAATGAAATGGCGATAATAGCGAACATTGATCTAGGCTGTGCAAATTGAACTAGAAATACGCTTGTCTAATGTCGACAAATGGCTAATCATTTCCATTGTTTCAGTTTTTGAACTGGTTTTATGTAAAATTCTTGGCAATGTTTATGTGTAATAATCTTTGTACAATTTTAAAAAAACTTTTAGTTACCTACGACACAGGTTGCAAGCATCACTTGCAGTATGTTGATTATATTAATGCTTTGCTTTAAAATATGCAAAATATAATTGAGTTGAACTTCATTAGTTTAATGTTGATACACTTTATTTTGTTTTAAAACTCTGCTTGACAAGACTTTGAACAATAATCACATCGAAGACAATCTTATCCGTCAAATGACAGAAAAGATTCCAAAAAACACTAAAGAGTGGACATGTATCGCTGACATGATCTTTGGATCAAATGGTGTTGCCACAGCCAATGATTCAGCAACTTTTGACAGATGTAACCGAATCTTGAAAACTAAACTAAACGAAAAAAAAACACAGAGATTTTTTTGTTATATTACGAAAGATACATTGAAGAGAAAATTGCAAAAACATGTTGTATCCGGTGACGACCAGCTGTGGACTAACAATAATACGGAAAGCATGAACCACCGGTTAAAGGTCTTGCTAAACTGGCAACCAAGGAAAACGAACGAACTCATAGAAAAAATATATGAACCGATCAAGGTCCAGCTCGTCGACCTTCGCCGATCTCTGTACACAATAAAATAAGTAAATTATCATGGAATTCAAAATCTCAGGAAGAAAAGGACTATATTCATGACATTTTTGCAGAAATCCCACATTAAATTAACAACTGTGGTGACGTCCTCAGACGGTATGTACACTGTGTTGAAAGCCCCAAAATTGGCAAAGAAACCAAACCAAAGAACAAGGTGCCGGGCGACAAGGACTCAGAGAAAGTAGGACATAAATTTGATGTAATGATCAACAAACTTTTTAGACTGAAAAACACATTTTTATTATGACACTGTGTGCCTGAGTGGAAAAAATAACCATTTCTGATGACAGTTTATCAGATACAGATATTTTAAAATAATAAACATTTCATAATACGAGAGCAATTTTAAAAAAAAAATTGAGATCAGATTGTTAATTTTACACCGAGTCCGATTTACAGCTGTAAAGTATTATCATGATATGATGTGCATTTCTTTTTTTTCATAATCATTAAAAAATCCATTATAGTCATTAGATAATTGAATTGAGTAACTTAATCTGACTTTATTTGTGTGTACTTTAGCCTATTTCATTGGATTTTAATAACTAGCTACAATGTCGAGGTACTAATGTTAGTATGAATGAGTAACTAGATGTGCATTTCGTTTTCATAATTTTTATTATTGGATTTCCCCCAAAATTTGTTTGTGTTGATGATTACTAAAAATCATTTTTGTAAAAAAAAATGTTTATTTGATTTATCTGTCTTATTCTTACATATTAAATTAAGTGTCTACAGTTTTTCTTATCAATTCCATACCTTGCTGGCATGTAGAAAGGAGGAGTTATTTAAACAGTATTTCACAACATATAGTATTTGCTCTTTCTTAATAGATGTAATGTAAATTTTAAGAGTTTTCAACAAAAAAAAAAAATAGCTTGCCTCCATCCCTTGAAATTTAGTAATGAAATTTGAATCTTGTGGACAAATTCATTCTACATAACGCATTTGAGACCGGGGTATGGATTACAGTTCGTCATATGATAGACTTCCGCAAATTACAGCATATCAAAATAGCAGTTAGAAACAATTTTCATTTTTAAATCTATGTTTAATTCAAATGGTTTTTAGTTTCAAGTTTGCGTGGAAACTCACTTATCATAAATTAATAAATGAAAATATTAGTAAAATGCTTGTTATACCATAATCCATATATGCAAATGTTAATTATTATTGCGTTGTTTCTTTTACTGGGGGCAGTGTCGCCTCCAATAAGTTTCGTCCCCAAGACGTATCGGTCCTACTAAACACTGCATATCATGCAAAGACTTATATAACTATTGTGAATTATATTAAATATTAAATCATGTATTTTCTCAAACATTTTCTTCTTATCATTATTTGTACATTATTGTAACATTCTAAAAATATTTAATTACGGTTAGTTTAATGTAAGTTTATACAAATATCTTCCCAAATGGAGGTTGAATTTTCTTATTTAGACATTTTAAAATAATAAACATACCAGTTAAGACTCTCATGCTCTATATGCCTTTTTTGAATTTGGAATTTGTCTCCCAATTACCAGTCATTCATTATGGTGTGCGTAGTAAATCAAACATTTTTCTTTTGCAATTTATGCGGCAAAAACACCACATATTGAAATATTGCATTTTCTTTCGATAATCATGCAGATGAACAATTTATCAAATAACAAACATTTTAAATACGATTTTGTCATTATTCGAATTCAACCTTTGACGCCAAATTTTATTCAGTTATTTAATTTGGCATAATGATGTTGAAAACTAATCTTTCAGTTTGGTTACTTTATTTGTCAATATAATTTACAATATAAATACACTTGACTAATATGACTTGTAGGACTCAGTCAGGCTTTGTGAGGATTTGTCAGGCTTTGTATGACTTTGTCTGGCTTTGCGTGATTAGGATATACTGAAAAATTGCATTTTCTTTCGATAATAAGTTAAAAGAACAATCTAAAAAGTAATACAAATTTTACATATGATTTTGTGAGACTTTGTTATTACTTTGTCATTATTCGATTTCGAACTTTGTCACCCAATTTTCGGTCATTTAAATCTGCATAAATATGTCTTTCGGCTAAGTTAATTGATTCATCAATATAATTAACAATATAAATACACTTTTTAAATCTGGCTTTGTGTGGCTTTGTCAGGCTTAGCAGTATTTAGTAGGACCGATTTTTGAATAAGGGCAACCTAATGGTGTTGTTTCAATGCAAACCAGATTGAATGTTGCATGCTCTGATGTCACGAAAGCTACATGTGTTGATAAAACATTTGCCAGTGTTGTGATGGTTGGATCAGACATACTCTTTTCTTAACCCAGTTTAGAACCTGACCATTGTTGTAAAAATCCATAGTGATCAAAAATGTTTTGACTGGAAGTTTCTTGATATTTAAGCTGCAGAGTATTCATTAATTACGATTGATTTAGACTTTTAGCTAAACTATATTATTATAAAATTTTAGAAGGACAATTATTTTTTAATTTGAGTAAATGTGTGTACATGACCACATAAAAATGTACTTTAGATCATAAAGCTGCATAACTGAGAAAAACTCACAAATACCTTTACCAGGTTCTTGCTTTTGTGAAGAAATTTAAACATATACATTAGGGCAAGCAATAGCATCATAATTTATAAATTTCTGCAATAAATATTCTGTTTTCCAACATTATATGCCTTGAATCAATTACCAGCAGTTTTTTAAAATGGTTTTCTTGTCCACTAAATGATGAAAATTAATTTCTTAAATAAATTTGTCTGGACTGAAAAAGCAGTGGGCCGAATCTGGAATGAGCTGAAACTCTATGGCAGTGATGATTTTACCTCAGTAATTCAAGACCTGTGACAATCTTCACATGTAACTTTTATCCTGTTGTAAATTAAGCATGTTTCAATGATCAGAAAATGTAATAATGACACTTATCACAGTGAGTCAGTAATGCATCTACAGTTAGATTTGAATGACAAGTCACATAACCATGTTAAGTAGTATGTTTGATGGCTAATAATTAACTGGCCAATAATTGCTGCTGAATAATGAAGGGGCTTTTTACAGTGTCAATATATACACATGAACATGTTTTTAAGTTTGTTTAATTATGTGAATTTCTGCATAATTTATGTGGTTAGTGAACTGATTTTTACATACATGCATATCATCTTATATAATGAATCCTACACCCCAACATTCTTCAGGGATTCCCTTTGACCCGTATTCCAGGATTTTGATGCCTGATTTTTATCTGAATCAGAAAAAGCTGTGTGCATTCTGCCCAATATGTTAGTACCTTGGACATTCTTGCTGTG
The DNA here is from genome assembly GCA_016617855.1 of Megalonaias nervosa. Classification (NCBI taxonomy): domain Eukaryota; kingdom Metazoa; phylum Mollusca; class Bivalvia; order Unionida; family Unionidae; genus Megalonaias; species Megalonaias nervosa. Next base: position 7,948 of record JAECUM010026344.1, read on the forward strand.
TGAGTTACCATAATATACATCCATGTAACCCAATAATTAATTAGCCTTGTTCTCATGAGAAGCAAGTCACATGAGACTGTCAGATAATTGATGTCAGTGCCAGCCTCCAGATCTTTCCTTTTAAGAAGATAAACAGATATATAATCAGAATGTCTGAAGGTCGTATTTCAAGAAGTTCCTATGGTTGTGTACCATAGATCTAAAAACCTCAAGGACCATCTTGTATGTTCCAGGGTAACTTAAAACAATTCCACAGTTCAGGCACATACTGCTGCAAAGAAAGTATTGCCAAATTTGCAAATATATGCAAAAAACTGAATTCTTTAGAAGTTTGACAACTAAAGTTAGTTTGACAATCAATCAGAAGCTAGAATGTTGATCCAAAAATGCAATTTATCTGTGGATATGCAAGCTTTGTGCCACTCATTATGTTGTCCAAACTGTTTATTTCAGAAAGTGTTTGAAAAATCACAACAGTCACATTTCCAGCAAAATCAGTTGTGAAAGTTGCCAACCACTGCAACTTGTCTATGGAACAATACTGAATACTGCAATTGAAAACTAATTGGGAGGTTGGCTTAAATTAAGAAATGTTACCTTCCCATTGTAGTCATCAGTTTTTTGGCCCATACACAAGTTTTGTGAGAATATTTACCTAAATAACAAAATTAATTTATTTCATTATTATTATTATTGTCCATTATCGTGCCATACCATTCTCTTGATATCTTTCATTTAAAATCTCCATGCATATCTCAATCAGATATAATTTCTTGAGCAAATTTTGTAGGTAGCATTCATTTGTCATCATGCAGTGTTTCCATCCTTTCTCCTCAAGCTGGAATTAGATTGAAACATATTAGTTTCCTATGTGATAGACACAGTCACCCACTTGTTTGTTATTGTTTCACAACTTTTTTATTTTTATATCTCTTGTGGTTAATTCCACCTGTGTGATTGAACATGCAGGTGTCCAAAATTTTTCTTAGATATTGTGTTTAAGCTGTTTATTACCTGGACAAAGAGCTTGATGAGCTCGCAGTATTGGAAAATTGTTATCTGTTTTGGTGTGAATATATTGTTATGACTCTATGCCCTTAAACTAAGTAGCAGAAAAGAGCGAAAACCAAAAAGTTTTTAAAATTCAGCAATTTACCTTGAATACAAAGTGAAAATTTGAAAAGAACTTTTTTTATTGTGAATTAAATCCCAAATAGTCCTATAAATTCTATTACAAGTCCAAATATATGAAGTTCCAACTGAATTCCAGTGGTATTCCAAAAAAAACCCAATCTTGCATGTGTTGATGTGCCTATAATCTTGAATGTGGTATTGTACCAATGGCCTGGAGTCTGATGATATACTAACAGTCTTTTGATATATCACAATAATTTAATCCATAAATGTCCTTGTCCAAATTCACTATAATTCCAAGATAAAGTTTCTGTCCTAGATTATTATTGATGAGCACTTTGCATTTCCAGTTAATTATAATTTTAATACATAATTCCACCCAAATGAAAAACATAACACATCAACAAGACTGATTCTGCTTCAGGATGTTAAGGAAAGAATGCGTGATTTCTCAAGTAAACAATAATATATAATAAGATAAGACACAAAAATAGAACCAGGATGAGGGTCAAAGGTTCATTTCTAGAACATTCTAATTTGTCAACAAGATAACATCTGTTACTAAAATTATAGTAAAGAACGTGGCAAACATCAAACACACCAGGTTTTTCCATGGGGGAATTCCAGTGTCCAAGACTTTGATTAAGATCAACATGTTTACTTCCATTGGTAATGATCCTAATATTTAATCTATACTCACAGAGAAATATTTGCTATGTATTACGTTGTTTATAAAATCAATGTCCTAGTCAGGTACACAGTGAACTTAATTTTGGACATGGTCAGGTACAAAATACAAATGTGTATTACATATAATCATCAAGAAAAGCAACCAAATAATACAAATTAAATATACATAACTATATATATATATATACACACACACACAAACACACACACAGTACTTTTGAACAATACCTTTAGTCTCATTAAAGAAATGAACAGTTTTTAAGTTCTGTGCTTTCTTTGTTTATTGTTTCTTGTTTGCCTGTTTTGAAATTATCTTTGACATAGACTCTGAGAGTTGATAGCTAATATATGCACACTCACACAAGCAATATCATATTTCTAAACCTGTGAAAGAACATAATTGATATTAATAGTAAAGTGCTTCTACCAAGAAGAACTATTTTTTAGGTGATTATCAGAGGGAAATTGTATCCTGCATTGTTTCTTCTGTGAACATGACTTTGAAGAAAGCATGTATTTTATAGCATGTTATGGCTAGTTGTTGCGGTTTTATCCTTTAAATTATTTGAATAATCCCAAGACATACTTTGTTGATAGATTAGTTATTTGAATAATCCCAAGACATACTTTGTTGATAGATTAATTATTTGAATCCCAAGACATACTTTGTTGATAGATTAGTTAACTGGTATCAAGAGGAGGAGGATTAATTCTATTTTCAGTATCCAGTATCTCATCATTAGCATTCAACCAGTCATAAATATCAGTGTTTATTCAATTCAGTTTCTTGATTGATGATGAATAAAATCCTTCTAGATGGCTATGTTCATTATATCATGGCATTTGTATCATAAACAATATCGTAACATTTGTGGGGATTTTCATAGGATTTCAGTACTTTAAGTCCTAACAGTAGGTACATGTATATTGCATTTCTGAAAAAAATGTTATACGCCTATTCTTGCATTTCTTGCTGTCATGAACTTACCTTGTGGGGTCAGAGAAAGAAAACCCCCATTTTATTTGCATAATTATCTCAGAATTATTTTGAGATGTTCTGCAATTATATCTTTGGAAATTGAAAGCATGTTGACCCATAAGACCTAAGTAAATGTTTTCAAAATCAAAAATAGGACTCTGGCTTTAGGTTTGGAATTGGCCGTCATCTTAGTATGCAGCCACTCTGGTGGCTGAAGTGGTTAGATCATCCACCTTGGATTCGGGAGATAGGTTCAAACCCCAGCTGAGTCATACCTTAGACTTGTAAAAATGGTACTAGCATCTGCCTCACATGATGCTCAGCATTAAGAGGTTAGTGTTAGGTTTTATTGGCCTGGTGTCTGGATAATGTTCCTGGGTGTGACATGATGCTATGTATCTGTGGCATGATGCCCCAGTGCTAGACATCACTATAAGCTGCCACACTGCAGACATTGTAGCAATATTACTAAAATTATTAAAGCTATGTCAAACTCCAAACAACAAAAGTACTCAACTTACCATGACCCAGTTAACAAGAACTCTGCAGGAGTTTAAAATGGATGTTAAAGACCATATTTTTATAAAAATTTCAAGTCCAGTGTATGCTGCTAGACAAGCCCCAAGAACCCATAAACTACCTAGTTATTTTGATGTTGCAACCAATTTCTAGGTTCATTAAAGTTTATTCATAAGATCAACACTTTATCACTGACCCCTGCCCACCCAACCCCTTCCTTGGCAAAGCCCAGGGACTTTTAGTGAAACAGAAGGAGAGATTATATTTTAGGTACAGCATTGTACATGTAACAAGTGGGAAGGTATTTTGATCTTAAGAAGATATTAGATGTTAAAATATAATCATACTGTCATAAATTCTCCTGATAAGAATCTTTGAGGAAACTTTTTCAGGATATCCGCAAATTAAGGGAACTGCTGAACTTTTTTTAAAGATTAAAAAAAATGGCCACATGTTTAGTTAAAAAGTGATTTTGCATCCTTTCCTCTGTCTTCACTTTACTGCTGACAAAAATCAGAACTCTAGATAAGAATTCAATTAATTTGGGTATATTGCACTCTGATTTGAAACTAATCATATGTTTTGAAATTTGATGGGGTAATTTTTTTTAACACCACTAGAATTCTTCAATACGATATCAGACTGAGTCTTAATAATCAGGATACTAATTTTAGAAAGCATGAAATAGCTTAGTGACGATTCTGAATCATCAAGTAATATCATTTTAAATGTGCATGAAAGATGTGGAACTTGTCCCGATAGCATGCTTCATATTGATCACATGATGATAATGCAGACAGTTTTGGACTTAGCTTACATTTGTTTGATTTAGTTTCAATACACAGAAAATTCCCTTGTGTGCTTTTAGTCAATTTGCTTGTGTAAAATATGCAGATTCTGTGCTAGTCTTGAGGTCTGAACAGTATATATATCGTCATAAGTATCATAAGCATGATAATGTAAAATCCCAGTTTGAAGAACAATTTAAAGAATTTTAGTGGAACCTGACCCTGGTCTGTCACTGCTGAGAACTGTCCTTTTTTTCTTGGATGATTTTTGTTTTAGCACATGCATTGTTATCATACATATATCTGCATGGAGAGTGTTATTACAGCTGTGCATATATTTAAGGGGTTTGAAATCCTGTTGTTCCTCCCATATACTCTGATGTGTAATATTTGAAGTTTTCATCTTGACAAGTGTTTGAGGTTAATCTTAGTTCAGGGGTCAGCAAGGGCCACAATGAGGAATGGGGTTCCTTGGTCTTCTCCAGTTATAAATGAACACTTGACTGACTTCCTTCTACACAGCATTGCAAATTTTACCTAGCTGTAACTCAGTAAATTGTCAGGTCAGGGTCATGAAATGTAGCTAAAAGTACCTAGTTTGTTTTAAATACTTTGTGTGAAACCAATTAAGTACTTTTAGAAACATTTAATGATGCTGACCTGGAAATTGACAAGTTACAGATAGGATATATGGTGCTCATGTTGTGTGAAACAACTATAGTTGAATATCAGGTTTCAAGTTCAGATGTTCCAGTAGACCTTTTCATGGGCATTTATTGGGGAATGAATGTCAGATGATGTTACATTAAATTTACAGGAATAACAGGTTTATTTACACTTTGATTAATGTGTGCAGAAAACCATATGTTAAAGTTTTCCTTTAACAAAACTACACAGCTAGAAACTGGGGCAGTATGTCATTTTGATTAAAGATGCTACAAATGCTAGTCAGTCAAATCCCCCCTTCCTCCTCTAGCAACCAGGTACAGTCTTGTGGATCCCCTCCCCCCACCCAAGCAGTTTATATTGTAAACTTTGAAAATCTCAGGTTTCAGAAACCTTCCTTACTGACACAAGATTTATGGACCATGGTGTGAAAATATACATAGATTAGCTCTGCAGTTGCCAACTTGGTGTCTTCTTGTCAATACCAAGGTGCATCATTCCCATTGCCATGGCACAGAGAAGATTTTGATGTGCTGTTGAACACCAGTCTTTGGTAGGAGAATCTTCTTTCATAACTAAAAAATAATGTGAATATACATACAGTGTATTTGGAAAATTGCATGTTGCATTTTTCAGTTGTGTGTGTGTGTGGAAAATTCATGTTATTATTGCTTACCCATTATATTCAAGTTTGGGCTTAGGGATAAAAGGAAGGAGTGAAGCTCATTTCTTACACTAAGTGGTACATAACTGCTAATTATAAGCTACTTGCTAATATTAATTGGAACTGATCCTCTAACATCCTCACTTTCATGGGGTACTTAATATTATTCAAAGTCCTAAGCCAAGAATCTGAATTGCTCAGTGTGAGGTTCAGAAAGAGCTGCAGGTATATAATTTACCAGATAATGGCTCCCACATTTTCTGATTGAGAGAGCCTGTCATTCTTAATTATTTAAGAAGTAAACCCTTCTCTGTTGTTGGATGGAAGAAGGAGAATCATAGAATGCAGTTTTTACTATTCTGATACGATTTAGAGAAAAAATGTCATGTAACAAAAAGAAGGTTGTTGATATGAGGTTATATATATATATCAGGGGTCGGTAACCTACGGCGTGCGACTGCCAAGAGGTTTTGTGTGGCATGCAAAGGGCAGCCAAAAATCTCAATTTTAACAGTGTTACTCTCTTACTGGTGGCACATGCTTATTCAGTTTGTAATTAATCCGGAAAAAAGTGGCACACTATGTGAAATAGGTTGCCAACCCCTTGTATGCATATGTATATGTATATATATATATATATATATGGAAACCGTTGGACATGTCTGATAGTAGTGATATTTTGACCAGTTACAGAATACTCCAGCTGTACATTTGTTAAGAATTAAATCTTTTTTTTATACATTTAACTTCACCACTGTAAAGCCCAATAATTTCAAACCCCATATCTGACAGAAACAAGCCCCAGACAGAAAAAAAAATCTTCCATATGACAGGTGTGGGACTGCTTGCAGTATGGGTCATAACGTTGCTCCCAAACCCTGGCCTTGCTCTTCATGCAATAAAGCAGATTAAGGTACCTTCTATACTTGCTTATAAGATTAGTCCAGGTGTAAACTGCATAGAACCAGATCTGCCATCACATCATGCACCAGCAGATGTGGGTCTGTACAGTTTGTTAGGAGTAATCAAATAGCATAGACCCTGATCTGCATGTGCATTATGTTATGGCAGATCAGGATCTTTGTTCTGTGCAGTTTTACTCGACTTATAAGCAAGTACATACGGTATACACTGCTGAGCTATAGTGATGCCACCAATACTGTTGTGAATACTGTCAAGCATCCAACAGAATCCCCATTTTAAATTGTTTGGCATAAATTCCACTGAGGTTTTTGTTTTTTTTCAAATAAAAATAATGTTGCAGAAAACAGTAGCTAGTAAAGCAAAATCAATCAAACAAAGCACCTATCCAAGTTTTCTTCATTGATTTTTCAATAGCAAAACAGTCAGAAAAGTTTGATAGTGTAAATCACTTTAAAAGGTCATTTGATAGACACAGTACTATTTATTTTGCTGGAGTTATCCTAACTCCTAAATATAAACATGAATAAACCATCATAAATTAGAGAAAGAGAGGTGTTAGGGATGAAAATCCAAAAGTTGACAAGTCTCTGGAGCAGATGGGCTAACCAATTTTTGGCTTTTTACAACAAAAAATTGAATACAGCTAAACAGTTGCTGGAAACTTTGACATCATCATGCAAGTCCCCTCTCCTCTGTCTTGCTTGTATATCAAATCTCTTCCAATCCTTATATATATATATATATATATATATATATATATATATATATATATATGTATTGAATTTACTTTGTTAGTTTTTTTAATTATTTTTATTTTATTTCATTACATACTATTGCAATGTAACATTGTATGTTGGACTTGACCTTGTCCACAATTGAGTTCATTTCTGCTTGACCTGAATTGACTGTTTTTATTTTATTCTGTGTAAACAACTAATACATGGCTTAATTATTCTCTATATGTATGGGTTTAAAATCAGAATTATTATTAATAGTAGTAAATATGTTTATTTGGGTCTAGATCTAGGTTTTGGAATTTCCTTAGTTTATTTTACATAATCCAAGTTGTGGTTTTTATTTTATAAACATCAGGATCATTCTAGAAAGTTATTTTCCATTAGGTAATAGTTTGTTTTTTTTAGAAAATGCTAATTGTGACATAAGGTCAAGTAGAGAACTATATATTGAAACTGAGAGGATTTTTTTTCAAGTGATTATTTTCTCTGGAAATACAAAAGTGCTCTGATAAAATTTTTGGATATAGACATTCATTGGAATTTATAGTGACTTCAAACCAGTTATTATATTACTGTGATTCAAGAAAAGACTGTTGATATATCAACACTCTATAAGCTACCACAGACACATCATCGCCTTCAGTTTTTGGATTTATTCTGGACTTCTAAATTATTTGGACTTGTGTTTGTAATTCTTGGATTATTTTGGAATTTAATTCAAAATACAGCAAGTCAATTTCTTTTTTTCTCACTTTCATTTTTTATTCTTGGGAAATAAATTATTTGTTGAATTTTACATTTCCTTTCACTCTTTTCTGTTACTTATTTTAAGAGCAGAGACTCGTAACAATATATATATATATATATATACATATATACACACACACATACATACATATAGACATGCCCACTATATATAAATATTCATGTTTTATGGAAGAAATATGCAAGTTTAACAGCATTTTCATTATTATCAAGTCATGTCTCCGGAGATTTTACATGTGTGCCTTGCACCTATAAGGGATCTAATCAGACTGTTCATTATGAAATGTAAAATATGTGATGGACAATCATTTTTATGTGAATATGTGTCAGGCTTTTGATCAAGGTAAACTCAGCTAACTTGGATTTCATTCATGCTTGGGCTAATAGATGATTAACTTTCATCACCTGTTAAGTCATCCCTGATAGTTGATTGACAAATAATTATGTAAGTTTGTGCTAAGGTATGCCTTTGATTGTTCTGTTATGTTTGTGCTAAAGAATGCCTTTGATGTACTATTACAAGTCTTGAATGGTGCTTGAGAGGCTTGGGGTTTCTGTATGACAAATTACATATTACTCACTTGGTAACAATCTGGTGTAAGAATAAATTTTTCTTTCACTGGCAACCTCACTTTTTTAACATGTCTGTTTACTTGGAAAGTTAACTTAGTTGCACAAAATATTATTGTAATAATAATTGTGTGAGATTATAGTTGATTATATTTCAGAGTACTCTTACCTGGTTCTGTGTAGGTGTTGTTTTCAGCAAATTGGTTTCATATATCAAAACATATCTGCTTGTAAAAAGTGAAAATGTTGGGGGACACAGTACCAACAAATAATCAGGATGATCATTGTCTGGATAATCAATGTATGTATATAAGTGTAGTATTTGATCTTTCTCAGTCATATATGTAACAAGGCATTAAAACCAAAGTCTTTATGTTCTATCATTAGTGAAGGACTGCTGTTATTACCAAAGATATAAATTATTACTGCAGTTTATCATAGTGACATGTTTGTTTTTTTTACCAGAAGACTTCTTATAGTTTCTAGTTGGCCATAAAGAAAATAGTTCCACTTGGACATTTGGTATGGCCACCCATCAGCCTTTTAAAATCTTGTCATAGCTACTTCGAAATGGATAGTCATATGAACATGGGGTTTTGACACTAGGACTTTTTTATGTCTAGTTGGTTCTAAATGAAAATGATGCTGATCAGACATCTGATATGACCGCCACTCCTTCTGAACATGCAGTCATATAGTTCTCCATGGACATCTAATGGCCTCCACTGTGGCCTTCATGATAATCTTGTTATTGCTTCTCTTTCTGAAATGTTGGTCATATGAACATGATGGTTTCACAAAAAAGTCATTTTATGATATCTGATTGGCACTACTAAATGAAAATGGTGTCAGTCGGCCATGCATTTTATACATCACACCTAATCTTTAAGTCCATGTTATTGTAAAAATGTTGCTAATATGCCTGTGACAATAAACATATTAGAAATCTGTCACTAAATCTCATGAATGGATGGTCATATCAACATGGCGATGTCACCAAGTGTTTGAATGGCTCTTCAGTTTAACTTAAATGAAAATGGTGCTGATCTTACATCCAGTATGGCTGACATAGTGAATAATGACAATTTTGTTGCTCAAGAATATTAGAGATGGTTTAAACACTAAGCTGTTGAAAAGAAATGGTCATATCTTGAATTTCTGGAAATTTTTTACAGGAAGTAGACTGTCTGTGCAATTAATGGACTCATGGTTTTAATTGATTTTTCTCGTACCCTTGCATTTATTTATTTTTTTATTTGTTTCATTCTGATGTTTTCTTCCATTGTTTATATATATATCATGGCATGATAAGAATGATCAGCTGTCAATATCCACCTTTCATGTTACATGCCAGATGATTCAGTTTTGAAAATGTTCTCTCTCTTTCTCTCAACAACATAGATCCTGATCTGCCATCTCATGTGCCTGCAGAGCAGGGTCTGTGTTATTCGTTCTTCTGCTTAGGCAGTTGGAGTGGTCTTCTTATAAGCAAGTATAGACAGTGTTAAATTGTGTCACAAATTTTTATGCACCATCAATGCATGTTCATGGAAATCTGAACTATATTTTGTCAAAATATACAAAGAACTCTTTCAAAAAAAATAAAAATGTGCATTTTATAGGAACTTAAAAAAGTTTAATTAAAATTTATAACTATAACTATTCATGCTTGTTTGGAGTGTTTCTTTGGTGGAAAGGAAAAATAAAGGAAGAAATGCAAAGAATTCAAAATATTTTTTCTCCACCATCAAAATATGCTACACAATAGTCCAGAATAAGTAAATATAATGTGGCAAGCTTCTTCTATTCAGCAACTGGTGCTGACACTTCCTGGAGCAGATTAAAGATTTGACTTAAATCAGATTCAGTTTTACATGTAATAATAATAATATGAAATACTAAAAGTTATTGCATACCAAAAATTGACATCAAAATGAGATTTCCATAAACCTGTTCATGTGCTTGTATTTGATGTTTGAAGTAAGTGAAAATAAAATTTATATTCATTAATTACTGGCAGAGGTCTGTCATTGATGATAGAAAATAAGGATTTGGCAGGTTTCTTACTTAGAAACATTTATGAGAGTGATGGATAAAAAGTTAGATACAATTGTATTACCCCATACTATACATGTCATGGGACATGTTAGTCAAGCAATGTCCATCAACGAAATATTGTTGGAAATAAATAACTCTTTTAAGCATCCCATGTAGTGATCCAAGCACAGATAATATTAGTGCTTTTAGGCATTCATTGGTAGTGAATGTGTTTTTGGAGATCATGGGATCTAAGGATCTTCACATCCACACCTACACACATTAAGTTCGGCTTTTGGACAGTGTATGTGGACCCAGACACAGTGTTTATAATGTACTAGATCTTCAATCAAAATGATCAGGGAAATAATGGTAGATACTAAAGTAGATGATATGGTGGGAAATCTAGGACAGTGTAAAATCTCATGGTATTGATTTTGCATCTCAGACCTTTAGTTTTAGGTTTTGGACACACAGTTTGCAATATTGGGCCTTGGTTTCTTGGCTTCCTTCCAAGTTTTGAATATATTTGCCACCTTATCTTAAGTACTACAAAGAGCTCATACTTTACTTTGGAGGTGGACCCAATCACATTCTAAGAAATAAAATGGATTAGAAAAATCTTTGTTATCCCCATTCTATAGTGGGTCGGTGAATATTATAAACAGCTTGGCTATTGAATATTGTGATACCTTCCATCAGTCTTTTGATGTCTGTAACTCCCTCTCCTGGTAAACTGACTGGTGACAAGTATTATTTTTTGGGTCCCTACCATGGGGTCATAGGTCAAATATAACCCAAACTGTGATTTCAGGGACACTTTTTTACTAAGCTTTATAACTACAGTCATAGCAGGAGAACACATGTATATAAATTATGGAATTTGTTTCATACCATGTTGTCGCAGTCCAGAACAGTGGGTGTTATGGTGAGGTAGGGACAAAAAAACATTGATCAGTGCTAGAAAAATTTTCAGACAGTTACTTGTCCTGCTAGGCAAGTGACTTGGAACTTGTCTGCATCAGTTTTACTCATCCTACTCTGTACATAATACAGAAACTGTTTAAAATATCATGTGTCCAATTGTATGAACATTTTCAAAAAGCAACTTGCCCTTCCTCAGTCATCACCTGTAAATAAGAGTGTACTAATGTTGATTGACCATGGCGAGCATGTTTTCAACAAAGCAAAAGCCAATAACTTTTGTTGCTTTCATAGAATGATCTAAAAGATCTGCTTTCTAGCACAGTAGGTTGTTCTGTGGAGCTGAAATCACTGAGGAAACCAATACATTGTTTTACTGTGGAGCATGTGTGACCTGTTCAATCAGAATTCAGAATAATTTTTGTGAACGTACTGCCAGTAATACATTAGAAACATGAATTAATGCATCATGATAAAATGTTGTGCCCACATCCCAAGGGTTGCCAGAATTATAGATACACTATTTATGTTTTTCTCTCTTACTTCCTGTTGTTTTTGGGTTAGTAGAACACAAAATATCTGGACTCATCTGAAGAGAGTGACTCCAATCAATTTTGTTCTCAGATTTTCAGGGACATTGGATGTTCATACAGCTGAATAATCTGGATGATTGGCATTGTACTGTACTGTACATTGAAAATGGCATTGTACTGTATTGTATTGTACATTGGAAACCATGGGTAGCTCTTGGAAAGAATAATTATGACTATTCAGGTTAAAGGAGAATGAACCAAAATAACAGAAGCATCATCAGGCTGGATATGAGTTGATTGGTGGACTGTTCATATACATGTATATATGGATACAGGAATGATAATTTTCTACTTGCTCATTATAGATATTTTCATACAATATAACAAATTGGGTAAAATGAATTCAAAGCAAGTGAATCAGTATTTTAATCAACTGTTGAGATTTTCAATTCGTCTTGTGGTGCCAGACAAACGAATTTGTACAGCAACCCAGGGATATATATGGCATTGCTATCTATTTTGCACTTAATGTACTGATAATGGTGGGATTGGTGCTCAGAAAATGGCACCTTTTTATAGGTAATATAATCTTATCAACAAACTCTCTGTTACCAGGGACAGGCACTGATAAAGTGGTCCTTTTGACCTTTCATTTTATAAATGTGATTCTGATGACAACACAAAAATTTCCCTTCATACCCCAACAATGAAAGAGAAAAGAGTATTAAAAACATTGGTTGATAAAGAGCTTTTGTGTCTACTCCCCAGATAAAAGCATTGTACAGACCTATATTTTAAATGTTAAGTACTTTGGTCATTTCATATATTTTGTATTATCAGTTTGCTGGAATACTTTGATGCAATACATGTATGGGGACATGCATCTAGGGAAGTTTTACCAAAATGTAGATTGTCATCAGTATATTGTATATTGAGTATAGTGAGGAAATTTGACTGAATGCACAAATTTATATCATTTAACTGCTACCATATTTACTTTATATAAATTGTAATTAACTCTAACTAAAAATAGACCAATAGGCATGGACTTATTAAACTCTTGAGACTGAGATTTCTATTGAGACAATTGCAAGAGACTTAAATTTAGTAACAACACTTATGATTGGCTGATGAATTCCAGAGTTTTATGACCTTCAGGCCTGCCATACAAACTTTACATCAAAAGCTGATACAGGTACTGCCCATTTGAAATCAAGTGGTCTAAACTATTTGTTTAATTTCCTGAGTTCCACATTATCGTTTCAAATATACTTGGTCCCAGTCTACATGTCCTTTATCTATGGATTCTGCTGCATAACTTTGCCAGGATTGATTGGTTTGGTAAGTTGCTTAACCTTGAGGAGACCCTGAATAGGCATTTATGCAAATGAGTAATGCTCTCATTTTGTGACATAATGCAAATGAGTTGTGCCCACGGTTGGCCTTTCCTTTTACTTGTTTTTGGTAGTTTAACTTTACTGCTGGTTGTTAGGTTGCATGCAGATTTCCAATGTAGCTTTATATTGGATAGATTTTGAACAAGTTTGATTTTCAGTTTTCAAGGTCATGATTTAGATACATTTTCACTCCAATTTTTCCCACTTTGTTTCCCAACAAATTTTTCAGTTTAATGTCTTGCTGAGCAAATTATAGAGAGCTTGCAGTGCATCTAGACTAATAGCTCACACTGACTACTCTTTTGTATATAGAATTAAAATTAATCTTCAGCACTGATATGGGACATAAGTACTTGGGGAGTTGGAATTCATATGCAAGAACAAGGCATTGCTGTTTCAGCTGATGTTATTTTAAACCTTCCACTTAAATTTCTATATCCCTCATGTTTTCCATTTGAATAAAATTGATTCCATTAGTCTTGCTTTTACCAGCTTCCTGAAATGATATAAGAAACAAGAGATATGTACAGTTGCCAGGCATTAAAAATCATTAAAACATTTAGGGACATGTGCATGTTCTACACCAGTGACATGAGTATTTTGATCTTTATTCTTTCAGATGTACAGCATATTTTTGCCTTTTTCCATAATGAAATCATATTAATATCTGATCTTTCTTTTTGCAGTCTTCTCATAATGTATTGTTGCAAGCAAAAAGAGAAGCTGGTGGAATTAACAATAAAGGAAATCAAGAATCATTTATTGAAGGCAAAGAGGTTATAGAACCACCTTTTCCCACCCCTGTCCCTCCAGAAATCAAAATACCAGACCTGAATTTAAAACCTCAAGAGCTTCCAAAGAAACAGGGCATATTTGGTCCTGATGATGATGAAAAAAATGATGTTCCATGGAAGGAATTTGATGAAAGAGCATACATAGACAAAAATCGAATCAAACCAGGGGAGGACTCATATGCTCGTAATAAATTCAATCAACATGCAAGTGATAATACAAAATCCAACCGAGATGTGCCAGACACTAGACATCCACTGTAAGTAAATCAACTACTGTCATTAATCTAATATATCTTGACCCTCTGAAACCATTATTTCAAATTTTTTAACAGTTTTCAATGGGACACAAAAATTCTGGATACCAAGTATATGAAACTGATGGAATTCAAGTTTGAAAATAAATCTGAAAGGGACCCAAGTGGCAGAGTGGTCTAAGGTACTTTACTTTACAAATTACTGACGTCTCATTTCTGTCTGCATGGGTGCAGGTCAGGGGTTCAGCCAGTGAGTGTATGTGAGAAAACATGTCAGTAGCTTCCAGTCGGTTGGTGGTTCTTCTTGGGGCTCTTCCCAGTTCTTCCTCTTCCAGATATACTGGCCACCATGTATAGCCTATCTTGTGCTGAAAAATGGCATTAAACCCACGAAACAAAGAAACAATAAACTGAAAGATTTTATTTTTCTGAGGGATCACCATGTTCTTGTCTTATCTTAACAATATCTAGTCATGAACTCATTTGCAGAGAGGGCCAAAATAATTTTATTTTCAGCACATTCTGCATTAAAAATCCAATTATAGTGTCATTGTCTTGTAGAGGCCTTTCAATTTTCAGGCCTGAGGCCCATTCATTCTGTTACTGTTGCCATTGTTTTGATGTGATCACTCTTACAGGAAAAGATAACTCAGAAATATGTATCTGAAATAACTAGACCTTTGTGTACACTATCTCACGTGGTTATATATAAAAACAAACCAAGAAAATAAAGATAAATGTTGCAACTAGCAACGGGTATTGTTTACTTGTTCTTTATTTGCAAGCAGGGTCATAATGCAGCTGAGTTTTCCTAGTACACTTCTGACCAGCATTGAATTTGCTGCCCACAATAGAGATTAATTTTCCAGACAGGATATTCAAGAAAAGTTATAAATTTTATTTGCACACAAATTATTCAGGCAGCAAGAACAGTTACTATTCTATCATCTCCCAAAAATTGGGTAAATGATGGTGTTCACCTCAGACCCCTAAAAATGTGTATTTCCTATTGCACTGGTTTTAAAATTAGAGTGTGTAGGTATTTTTTTTTTTTTTAAACATGATAGATATCATAATGATTAGTATATATAATGTACTAAGTGCTTTAAGTACAGGGCAAAACCAGCTGAATTAGATGCACAAATCAATTTCAGGATTTAAAAAAACAATTTGAAAAAATAAAATCTTTTTTCTTTAAGTCATTGGGGGAAAAAAGTGCTATGGTTGATACTGAAAAACAGATGGTTTGCTAATCAGAAACACATTTTGTTGCCTTATAGTCTTGTAGTGTGCATTGGCTCACTTGGCTGTTGTGTGTCATTTGTCCAAAAACAATTACTGTTCTAAACTTCTTCTACACCAACCAGACCAACGTTGACCAAATCAGAAACAACACATCCTCATATCCTATGAAGGACTTCACATTTATATAAATAGTGCCGATCAACCACCAAATATGGCAACCATTACTAAAATTAGTAAAAACCCTTTAAAAGACTTCTAAAAAATATCAGAAAATACTTTTAAAAAATTTGAAAAAAGCATCCTGGCAGGATCCTTCTAAATTTGTAAATATTATGCTGATCTGCTTTTAAAGTATGGCCACTGTTGCTAAAAAAAGATACAAAAAAATAGATAAACAATTGAACAACTGGCATGAAGCTCTTTCAGATTTGTACAAATGATGATGAGCAACTGTTATTAAAAATAGAAAAACATTTAGACAGCATCTCTAAAACCACTCAGCTGATTTTGGCCAAATTTGATGAGAAACATCTTGC
Organism: Megalonaias nervosa; assembly: GCA_016617855.1. Classification (NCBI taxonomy): domain Eukaryota; kingdom Metazoa; phylum Mollusca; class Bivalvia; order Unionida; family Unionidae; genus Megalonaias; species Megalonaias nervosa. The sequence continues at coordinate 24,104 of JAECUM010026344.1, forward strand.
ATAGAGTGCTTTAAATCTGTACAGTTGGTGCTATTTGTTATCAAATATAGCTGCCATTGCTAAAAATAGAAAAACCTTTAAATAACTTATTTACAGAAACCATTTAAAAGAATTTGACCAAGTTTGGCAGAAAGCATTTAGGTGCAGACATTATTGCAGTTTTGTATAAATTGTACCAATCTGACAAAAAAAATTTGGCCACTGGTGCTAAAACTAGTAAAACACTAGAACGTATTTTGAAAAACTGCTCAGCAGAATTTGACCAAACTTTACAGAAGGAATTCTGGTATAAAGGGCTTTGAGATTTATACAAATTATGCCAGTTCACCTGAGCAGGATGTAGAAAAACTATTCTGCAACTTTTTCTTAAGATCTGATGAACAGACTTTGACCAACTTTGATACAGTGTGATCCTGGCATAGGGGAGTATTGGAGAAATTATTCAAATATGCCATCAGATATGGACGAAGATTGAAAACCTTGAGAAACCTTTAAATATTTGTTTGCATAACATGTGCAATCAACAGCATTGAAAGAAATCTCAAGAGAAAAGCATCCAACTGACCCAAGTGTCTTGTCCAACTGTTCTTGCAATTGGCCAGTAGGCAGATGTCATCTAGGTGAGTGATCTCAGGTCCACTTGGGCATCTTGTTCTGTGTTGATTTAGTCAGTTTAAGTAATTTTTATATTAAAAGCATTTTTAAAAGGGTTGGCAAGTTTTCTTTCTGATATTCACAGAAATTAATTTTTCTTCCCAAAATATTGCTCATAAATATAACTTATTTTAGCTCTAGTGGTCAACGACAAGAAGAATTTATGTGAAGGGCCTGTGTCCAACATCTGTTTGGTATCTGGTGTGCATTAGAAGTTGTTTATTATTGCCATGCCTCCAAAACTACTTAGAAGAAAGCCTTGAAACATGACAAAGTTTTTTTTATTGTATCTAGTTGGTTCTAATTGAAAATGGTGCCCCTTTAGATGTTCAGAGAATCTTGTTATTGCTATTCCTACTGAACATATAGTCAAATATACGTGGAGTTTTATAGCTGGCCCAGAATGAAAATGGTACTAATCTGAGCTCTGGCAGATTAGCCATTTTGATATTATATTTATTTTTATTCCTTTTGAATGGATTGTCATATCATCAGGTTTTCACTGAACCACCTTGCACTATGTAGATTTTATTTTTAAAAATGATGCAAATATGACCTCCAGATGCTGCCATGGTGGCCATCTCATATCTTATGTTATTGCTACTAGACCTTAAAAGATGGTTATGTTTACATTGGGTTTAGGCCCTAAATGGAAATGGTACCATTTGAACCACTAAAATGTCTTCCATAGCTGCAATCTTGAAAATGTGGTTGTTACTATTTCTCTTAAATAAATACAGATGGCTGTATTGCCTGGGATTTAACACTAAAACAATACTTATGGTATATTGTAGGTTCCAAATGAAAATGGTTGCCAAACTGACATTCAGCATCTTCAAAACCTTGTTATTGCTTCTCCTCTGGAATTAGTAGTCATATTGACTACAACACTGAGATGTTCACTAAGAAACTTCTCATACATTATAGTTGATCCTAAATGAAAATGATGTTAATCTAAAGCCAATAATGGCTGATGCAGTGGACCTCTATTTTTTTTTTTATCCTTACTTCTGATTGGATGGTCATATTGACACAGATCATTTATTGCATGACCTGTTATGACATGTTATTGGTTCTAAATAATCTGTAATGGCTTACAAATACAATAATTTGACAGGTAGGATTAGATTTTGATCAGACTAATTATCTGCATGTATTTTAGCACTGTTGTGTATCAGTTTGATAATGGGACTCACTTGACTGTGGAGTCAGGGTTACTTCCTAGATTTCTGTATTTCATTGACCGTACAAAAACAGTGACTTGTATACATACAAATGGATTTCAACCAGACATTTCAAAAACCCAAGTTGGTGGCATTCTGACATTGATTTCAAGGTCAAAGATCCTGACTCAGACTTTAATCTGTACAGACATTCGCACAAGATAGCACAAACAAGTTTATGTGGATTTTTTCAAACCTGGCAGGGCAGTCAGAAAATTGGGCATACAAATTTTTTGAACCTGTAGAACTTTGATCAGGTTTGCATTAGACTCACGAAGTTTCAGGATTATTTTTTTTTACCTTTAAGTGCCAACTACCATGATGTGTCCTTGGGCAAGGCACTTACTTCAAATGCCTTGACACTAAATAACCTACTTGTGTTACTGTACCATAAAGCATCAAACCAAATCAAACCTCTAAGTGTATGGAAGAATATGGCCATTACAGTAGCCATCTTGAAAATATTGCTGTTGCTACTCCTTCTGAACGCATGGCCATATTTTCAGGTACAGAAAGATTTCATATGATAATGGCCATCTGGTAAATCCAATTATTACTACTCCACCTGAATAGATGGTCATATCAAATTGAGGTTTTCACTAAAATGCTTCTTATGATGTCTAATTGGTCATAAACGAAAATGGTGCCAATCTGATAGCTACTATGGTCACCACAGTAGACATCTTTGAATATCTTGCTATTGCTAATCCTAAATGAAAAGTCATATCAGCATGGACTTTTAACTGTAGACATCTTGTGGTGTCTGGTTAGTCTTGAATAAAAATTGTGCTAATCTAGTATCAATTATGGCTGCCAGAGCTTCCATCTTTAAATCTTATTACTACTTCTTCTAGATGGAAAGTCATATCAACATTGGATTATCACCAGAATTCTTATGATGTCATCATTGGTGTCAATATGACATCCAGTATAGTCATCATGGTAGCCATCTTGAAAATGTTGTTATTGCTACTTCTCCTAAAGGCAAAGTCATACTGACATCACTTTTCACCAGAAGATGGATTATTATATCTCAGTGGTTGTGAATGAAAATTTGTCTTGCTCCAAGTATGGCTGCCACAGTGAACATATTGAAAATCTCGTCACTTATTCTCACAGTGAACATATTGAAAATCTCGTCACTTATTCTCCATAATTGATGGTCATACCAATAATCTTCTAATAGTGTCAAGTTTGTCCTAAATGGAAATGGTCCCATCTTACATCTGATATGGCTTCCACATTGGTTAACTTGAAAATTTTGTTGCTCAAGAATGTCAGAGATGGTTTCAATACTCCTGGCAATTCTTTTCAGACAGTACAGTGTCAGTACTTTGAGGACTTTTGTTTTTGTATTTAATTCTCTAATTCTCTAAGTTTCTCCAGAACATCTGATGGTTTCAGTACTCAGCAGTTAAAAGTCATAAGAATGGGAAAGAAATGGATTTATTGTGGATGACTGCTAAAAATATTTTCTTTACCAGTAGAGCATCTTTACATTTTTTGAACTGTACCTTTAGTTGGTACCATATAGCTACTAATATATTCAGGTGCCATAAAATGCTGCCACCCCCCACCCCCACATGATTCAAGGGATTATTCATATTTTTTCTGTTTGTAATTAACTCTTTGATATTGCTCATTATGATAAAATACTGCTAAAGAGTGAATATCACATTACAAGTGACAGGGATGTAGCCAGACACTTGAATAGAACATCACTATTTCCTTGTTCTTATAAGTATAATTGCCAATAAAAAAAACATATGTACAGTTCTGTTTACATTGAGAAAAAAAACCTAGTAGATAGGTAGGTTGGTATAATTTTTTATGATCTGGACAGATTTAAATGAAGCATCATTTCACATCCTGAATTTAACTTGGATCATAGTTACATTCCTTTGTTAATTTTTTTTTTTTCCTAAATTTTTTCATCTTGTTTTTTTTCTAACCCCCACCCCACCAGCTCAAAATGTAGGGTCAGCAGGAAAAGATAGGGTCGACTGGGTAACCAGAACCACACATACTTTTTAAAATTTGGCCTAAGTAATCTGTGTCAGAAATGTTATCCCTACCCCCCATCCCCCCCCCAAGCAAACATATTGACTTTAAACATTCAGACATTTTAAAGGCTATAATAATCTTCCATCTCATTTATTGATGATTTTGACACATATTTTCATTTTTCAGGTGCAAATCTCAGCAGTATGTGTCTAATCTCCCATCTACCTCTGTAATAATTACATTCCATAATGAAGCCAGATCTACCTTATTGAGAACTGTTATCAGGTAACTGTCTGTCTGTCTGTCTCTCTTTCCACCAGTCCTTATTGTGTCATTTGCGTTAACATGGTCCGACTTAGGTTTCTCTGCCATTGGCATTGACGGTAGTGTTGACGTTTTATGTTAAGTTACTGGGAGGACAGATCAGTGTATGGATGCAAGTAAGATACCAGGTTCAGTATGAGAATGACCAGAAATTAGTAGAACTTTTTAAAATTTTAATTCATTTGATTGTCTTTAATGAGGACCCCAGTAGATGAAGTTAGTGGAGTCCTATACTAATCATCATCTCAGGGGTCAAGCTAGACTTGAATTTTAGGGAGAAGTGAGAGCTTAACAGGGAGAAGTGGACGCGAAGAAAGAAACGCAGTATATATATATATATATATATATATATATATATATATATATATATATATATATATATATATACACACACACACCACCATATTGGCCAATTCTGCGCATCGGGTAATTCTGCACAACAATACATTCCTGTAAACATTGGATCGTGTGCTGTTTTTGGTTGAATATCCAATTTGTATCAAGAAAGAATAATCATCCTTTTATTAAGGAAGTGATATTCATAAAGTGTACAAAAATATCCCACATTTCTACCCTAACTGCATATGAAAATGTGATTTCTAAATGTCAACATGAAGACCCACTCCATGACCATCTTGAACTTGTAACCCAGAAAATTCCATTTACTACGTATCTTTTAGAATCATAAAATAAATACATTATATAAAAGATGGAAATGTACATCTTAAAAGAATACTGCATTTTAATCCAAGTTTCCAATTTGCAAGAAGTTGTCCCACACGTAGTTTTATCGTCTGCTATACAACATGTCAACCGGATTCTCGAGAAATTCCCCGGCATATAGTCTGTTTCTAAATTATTTAGTAATTTTTTTTCCCCCAATAAATGAGACATTGTAAACACATTACGTCCTATTTATTGTTGGTTCTCTCTTATATTTTTTTATAAAATGCTGAACTTTACTCATTTTTTTACATGATCAGTTTAGTTTGCTTAATATCTCTTGCCACTTACTGGCACTGTTACATTGAATTTTGTAAAACCAGCTATAAACCTGACCTAATTACTAGACCGAAATGCTGACAGAAACAGTCCAAAGTAATGTATTTCATTTCCATAGCCCACTTAATAAACATTACATCTTTTCAAAGCCATTTGCAGAATAGGCCAACATATCGTGAGTCACAAAAACACGGGTGGTATCCGGTGTGTCCAAAATTAATATTATTTTGAACAGAATATTCTGGTGACAACTGCCTCTTTTCAAATGGTAAGCATTGCAGTATTTTATTTTCATCAATCATTCAAATTTGGTATGCATTTTGCTTCAATATTGGTGACGCAAACCTTAGGTGTGCAAAAATGCCCAACAGCATTGTGTGTGTGTGTATGTGTGTGTGTGTGTGTGTGTGTGTGTGTGTGTGTGTGTGTGTGTGTGTGTGTGTGTGTGTGTGTGTGTGTGTGTGTGTGTGTTATCTTATTTGAATTATGCCCTCTATTTCCCAGTATTCATATTTGGATTTAACATTGGATTTAAGCAATACTTTATTTTCTATAGAAACTTTTCTTAGTTACTTTGGTAATATGAATCAAAAAGAGAATAACAGAAACTACATTGTAACAAGTTTTAACAAAGTAACCAGATTACATTATTGTAATTGCAAGTTAGTAAAAATGCTTAATCAACTAACCTTAATCAACTCTTTTATATTTTTGTATTTATTTCTTTCATATAATTTCTAAACGTTAATAACAACAACACCTTGAAAGATTTCTGAACACGTTTGAAAGAACTCCTGTATCATGTACATAAGGGCAAATGCACATGTGTCTTCAGATCACACTGTTCGTCCTCTTTTCTTTGTTGCTGATAAAACATTAATGGAACTATTCATGCATAACACACTAAAATGCATAACATTGCAGACATGGCTCCTTTATAATTGGTATATGAAATAAACCCTTCCTTCCAACCGAATCAATACAAAAGAGCGTGCATCTATTTTTAGGAGATATTTCATAATGTAGTCACTTTATCTAGCTTCATTACAAAAATCCATGATAGGATTGCAAATTTATGGTTTATTTATTTGTCTACATACTTGTATTAATTTTAGGCATTGATTAAATATTATCTGCTTCGCAGCTTTTTTCTGTACTTTCACAAATACGAGTAAAGTCTGAAAACAACTTTGACCTTACAATGCTTCTCGTGACATGGTATTGTCCCATACGTTTCTGACCTATATAATTGCATTTTAAAGTTAAATCTTAAATAACGTAATACCTATGCTTTGCTTTGTATGAATTGTACATTTTACTGAATATATTTGCCCGATG
>JAECUM010026348.1:0-34010 GCA_016617855.1 Megalonaias nervosa
CATTCAAGACAAGATTCTGTATCCTTGGTGGAACCAAGGCACCAGGAATTTCAACATCAATATTCTGTCGTCGAGTATCTGCTGGGCGATAACATAAAGGTACAGGTAGATCTGAAAATTTTTCTTTATGTAATGTAAATAATTTATCCTGTAGTTCATAACGAACTATCTTTCTACTCGCGACTATTAAATCAGCGGGATTCCATAAAGTCCAAAATTCATTCATAGAAGTCTCTGGAATTACTCCTCGCATTATCTCACATTGTACTCTGTCTGGCTGAAGTCTGATTAATTTTTAAATTCCTTCAGCGGTTCATCAATAGCTCTATGGTCATCATTTATTTCTTCATAATAATCTACGTTATTCTTCAGCCATTCATGTGGAGACTGTCCAACAAAGGGTGGTGGTTGACCATCATCGCCGCACATAATCACAGCAGTATTCTTTAGTAACAACCAATCAAGAAATGTTTTTAGTGTTTCTAACGACACCGTGCATATCTCGTCACATATAATATATTTAGGTATATATTTCTCACCCATTCGTTCAGGAGTCCATGTGTCTCCACACCATCTAAAGAAACTATGATAAGTACACGATTTTACTCCTCGTTGCTTTATTTCTCTAGCAAGTTTGTGCGTCGGTGTTAAAACAATCATATCTGATGTATTATTTATAAAAAATTAATCGCACGAGTTGTTTTACCTGAACCACCACACCCATTAAGATAAACGGTCTTATGTCTAGATACAGGATTGTACACAGATGGTGCAGATGACTTTGATGTTTGATTATTATTTTTGTAATATGTCTCCGCAATTTCAACATCGGCAGATTCAGAATAACTAAGTATATTTTCTTGTTTTATCCTCCATGTCCCCCATTCACCATTACTGAGTTTTAATAAATCTTTATATTTTTTGTGTAAATAAAATGATTCCGTAGCAACTCTAACAGCGTAACGAGGAAATCTATTTATCATCGACAATAGATTTATCGAAACATAAGCTAACATCGAAGATCTTAAATGAGTAAATTGTGGTGAGTCGCCATCAAGATAGCTCACAATGGTACCTAGTTTTGTTCCATCTGATAAATAAGCATTACATCGGTTTATAAATATGTTTTTCTCCGTTGTATCAGCGATTATAAAATCTAGTTCAGCGTCGTCCATAATCAATCTTGTACACGCTCGTTTATAATCGTATGAACCACCTTGAGTAAACTTACCGATTATTTTTCTACCGAGATCCTTTGCAAATTTTTTCATCATGCTCGTTCCTGCATTTATTTATTTTAATAATATAATCTTCATCAATATCAGGGAATTCTTTTCTGGTATCATCGATATTAAATCTGTCCGGTTCTGGTAACCAAACTTGCTTCTGTGAATTATACGATATAATCGCTTCAGTTACTCTCAACGATATTAAAAATCCAGCATCAAGCATATACCGTAATAGTACTATCGGAACCCAACATCGCTCTGAAAAATGTCTTCCAAACCAAGCATAAGTAATCGGATGGAGTTCCTCTCTAAACTCGAATGATTCTACGTGAGCAAATCCTGTTAGGTCAACATCTGGTCCTTCCATGGGAAGGGGTCCGTTTATTGCAACCCTGGTCATGTCATGTGTAGGATGTCCGAATCTCTTAAAGTATTTAGAACATACCCATATCCAAGAAAACTCCCAGGATAACATGCAGCCATATCAACTGAGATAACATCATTATAATCGTATTTGGTGTTCCATAATCCACCGTGACCATATTCTACACAGCTTTTCTTGACATCTTCAAGGAATTCTGATCGTGTCGTTTTCCATGAATTTTTCTCCTGAGCGAAATGAGCCGCTACAGATGGAACTGTAAAACAATTATTTAATAATTGTCTAATTTTGACATCATCAGGGGTATATTTCAATGCAAGATGTTCCATTTCCTCATGGAGAGATTCTGTACGATAAATATCACCGTTAGGCCGTACAAACTGATCGTAATCGTATTCCGAACTCTGAAATAACCAAACAGAAACAGGATCGGTTTTACTTATATTTCTGATAAAATCAAATATATCACCATCATAAAACTTAACTTTTCTATCTCGTGGAAATATCGTTACAGCAGCAGTCCATGCGTGCGCGTTATGATCAACGATTGTTATAGGGTTTCCATTTTTTATATATTTTGGTTCGTATAATATCTCTCCGGTTAGTGTTTTTACTGTTATTGGAAATCTTAATAACTTTTCTAGTTCAGCAACATCCTTAATAGATGCACCAGTATCTTTAACCGCCTCTGCCCATGCGTTTATTTTTTTATGTCTTAAATCTGTTAAACCATTACCACGTATCGCATTTGTAAAATGTTCTGTAACTCGTTCAGCTACACAGTTTATTCTTGATATTTTCATCGGTTTGAGATCCGCAACATTAGGTTTATTATTTAGCGGAAATATTCCATACACAACTGCAGTTGCTGGATAACTTTGTATATAGTAAGGTTTATCAATACCAGTAAGTATTCCGGGCTTAGATTTATTACTCAAAAGAACAATATTACCCCCGGGCTGCACACGGACGGGATCACGCTTATCACGAATAATCCAAATATCTTCTTCTGTCTCGACAATAAATTTTATTAAAATAAAATATTTTTGATTATCAAGGTGATTAATAATTACTTTTCCTCGTTTGTCATTCATCATATTAGTAACATTTCCAACTTTGAATGTGGACCATGCATGAACTGCACCATCGTCACGAAATTCCTTTTTTACTTCACGAATACGTTCGGTTACATCCTCATCCGTTAATGCCAGATCCTGCATCGAAGTACTAAATTTATATTCTGATAGTCTGTCAAGGTCAAATCTAGCAGGGGAAGGTTCAATAACGGATAATTCCTCCATATTATAATTAGGGCAAGTATATATTTAATTGAACATTAATCTTTTGTATATGATTGAAACACAAAACAAATGTGCTTGGCTCAAAATTGGATATACTTCTACTTGTAATAAATCATGCGTGAATGAATACTGTAGTTATCATATGCAATGTGTCAGAAATGGAAGTCTAGGACCAAAACCGTGTATTGTGTGTAGTGCTGGAGTGCGAGGAAAAACTCAATTGTGTGCGCAATGCGGTGGTAAAAAATACAGAGAACTAAAACGATATTATGACAAAAAAAATAACACTGACTCTCCTATAAAAACCGAAGAAGATTATTTGGCTAGATTTTCAAAAAAAATAATGATTTAAACAAATAGTATTATATATAAATGGAACAAAACGAATTTGTGTCACATCCAATCCTTACTAATTATGAAGCATCTCGTGATGGCGTGATTAGAAACTGCAGATTGAAAAAACCAGTAGGTAGTGTTACCAATACTGGTTATCTTGCGTTTAATACCAAAGGAAATAAAAATTATTACTCACATAGATTTACCTACGAGTGTTTTTTTTGGAATAATCAAAGATGGGTATGTGGTTGACCACATCAACGGCAATAAGCTTGATAACTCACTTGGAAATCTACGAATTACTACACAGAGTAAAAATTGTAAATCCGGAAACACTGGTGGCGCACGATTTGCAAGATCTGTTAAATCTGTAAATGTAGATGGTGAAGAAATTGTGTTCAAGTCAATTAATTCTGCTGCCAAATATTTTGACATAATACCACCTTCAGTAAAATTCGTTGCAGATAATATTACTAGATCTGCATTTTCGAAAACATACGATCAGTGGATAGTATTTGAATATGTCTAACTCTCTATTCCTAACAAAAACAAACTGTTCGACTCTGTCAATTTTCCCAAGGGTTTTGTTTAGCCATAATTACAGTCACTGACTCTGTCAGGGGTCCACCTTCATCGTCGCTGCTCTCAGCATTGACAGAATCAGATAGCATAATCTTTCTTAATTGCATTACACGATTATCCACAATCTTTTTTCTTTCGTACTCGTGAGACAGTTTGGATTTAATATTTTCGATAGAACGTGCAAGAGGTGCAAATAGCCTTACCTGATTGTCGTTTATCATAGCTAGTGATTCAAGCATGGATTGATAAATTAATTTTATAAATCTGTAGTTTGAAGGTAATGTATATTTATTATCAAATTTTCTTTGTTGCAGTAATTCAAAATCGCGCATAATTTTCTGAGGGTCGAGATTATCAGATATTTTTATTCCGTTATGTTTTAGTGTTTTAATAGCACAGATAATATCATTAATGTTTTCTTGGTTCATTATATATATTTATTTTTTTATATTTAATATAAAAATAAACAAAAAATATACAGCGCGGGGTGACATTCGGTCTACCATTCCATAGTTGTATCAGATAAACCTAATGAGGTTCCGAATCTTTGTTTAGACATTTACCCCCAAGAGACCCCTAAATATCCGAAACCGAAACTTTAGAGGCTCAGAGGGGTTGTCTATACGTGTTATTAGTTTACCCCCGAAAGAATTCCTAAATATCCGTAACCGAAACTCTAAGAACTCAGAGGGTTGTTTATACACGTGTAGGTCTTATTTTAGTGACCAATCAGATTCTGTTTATTGCCTTACAAGAATTCCTAGATATCCGTAACCGAAACTCTAAGAACTCAAAGGCTGATTGGTCTTTGTGACCTGGAATCTCATTAGGTTTATTTTTAGTTTGCGATTGTGTCTTTTGGAATGGCCCTTGTGTGGAGTACCCCTTTAGTGAAGTCACAAGGTCACGACCTCATATCACCCCCCGCTGTATATTTTTTGATGAGATGATATGATGATGATATGATGATGATGATGATGAAATGCCGTCTTCACGCCAGCACACCAACCCATAACGATCAACCAATGGGTGATTCACAAAAGTGAATCCACCACGTGTTGACGTAGTGGATTGGTGTACTCTGAAGACGGGGGTGGCTGGAGCCCCCAATAAATTATAAATCTTGGCATAAAATCGCCCCCCGCAGACAATTTGTCCTTCTTGGGTTTCGAACCATGACCCTCCGGATGAGAGTTTCTACACGCTCTCAACTGAGCTATCGGACCTTGTTATAAATACATATTGAAAAAGTTAGTATGTGTTTACCAATAACCTTAGCTTAACAATTTGTCAGTCATTCCTAAAAACTACAATATTCTCTAACAAAAACCATATTTTTCTGTCTAAAATGAGATTTTATATTTCTAGTTTCCAAAATATATATAATTCTGTATAACACTGAGTCTATGCGTGGGCTGTAACAGCGGATATTGATTTAGTTATATAGCGGTTCTTAAAATAACTTTACGCACAGCTGTTATGGAATAATCAATATGCAGCCACAGCTTTCTAGATTTCATTGTGCACGGATTTTATGTAAACAAAAAGAATAATTATAAACATCCGGATATTTTTTTTTTGTTATAATAAAAACGCTCTATGAGCGTACATACAGGTTTATATTTAGGGATTCGTTCCTCGTGTCCAAAATGTTTCCTGCCTGGTCAGTGAGTTTGAAATTTATTCTTGTCAGAAATGGATTATGAACTCGCAGGTAAACGGGGTTAATTGGTTCAGTTACAATTAACCACCCTGGTGGATCTTTAGGGTTAAATGAATATAGTATATACCCTTGCTGAGCTTGGCTAGATTTAGAAAGATCTACCTGATAGCTACCTTCAATAACATCACATACTAGATTGACTGCAATTGTTGTTGTTATGTTTACAATGTCCGGCGATATATGTCTACCGGCACCAAAGGGATTGTTAATGTGTTTTAGTATAACCGGTGGTGGGGCTATTTTTTTCCACGATTCAATTACTCCCGGATAATATTCTTCAATAAGATCATTTAATGATTTCTTCATTTCAGCGTTATTTAAATCTGGTATAACAAATGTTTGTAAATCTTTTTCTGTTATTTTATAATGATCAAGAAATACTTGTTTAGATTCTGGATTTGTGTAACTATTTCCATCGAGTTTAGTCGCAGTGTTTATAATACTTCGATTGACGATGTATAAATCGAATAAGATACCATTTAAATGTTTTATTAACTCGATTATTTGCTGCTTTACACTTTCATTATAATGTTGTGATAATGAAATAAGTAAATTTCTTAAATCATTAAACGTTTTATCGTATTCGGGTTTAAGAGTATCTAAAAAAATGTTTAATAAATCTTACATCAACAGTATAGGAACTAATCTTTGTCCTGGTGTCTATGTTAACAATAAATAATGCTTTATTCAACTTGGGGATTCTTTTACCGTCAAAATCGGTAAAGTAATATATATCGTCGTTTGGAAATCCAAATCTTGTATTACTCCATGGTTGTTTTCCTCGATATTCTGGATCTTTAATGAATTTTTCTTCACTCGTTTTAAATTCTTCTAGTTTTGGTTCTGAAACTCCATTATAAACAGGTGCGACTTCAGGCCATCCTAACACTGATCTAATCGAACTCTGATAAATATCTACGAGGTAATCAGGGGAATTTATTTCAATAACCGCAGATAGTGTTGGTTCATAAACAGTGATCGCTATTTTAGATTCTTTCCCCGTGATAGATTTAATTCTGCGTTGGAATTCATCATTAATCTGTTCTATTTGATAACTACCCGTTGAAATTCCAACAACCTGCCAGTCAGGTGTTCCATCCGGTTTATTCTTATTCGCGAATACCAGTGAATTATTTGCTGGTTGTCCACCAAACGGTTTTGATCTAATATTAGGCCAACTATAATAAACTCGTAATTGCGCTAATGCTATTTCCTTTGCTGGAATTGCAGTCGGAAAATTAACGCTAAATTCAGGATTGGTTGAACTTAATGATATCATAGTAGTTTTTGACGGCGTTGTATTAGCCACGATCTGCTGAAGTAATTGCGATTCTGACATTATTATTATCGTTATTATTTAATTCTCCATCTTTCCGTCGCTAGAGAACGCATCGCGTTCCACTATGAACGCTTCATCGTAGGTTTTCATTATCGTTACGAACTCCTCATCGGATATTTTACCATCACTGAGATACGCTGAAATATACGAGCATAATTTAGTGTATGCGGCTGTTGCTGTGTGCAATTTCATTATATACTCGTTTAGTTTATTATTCGTACACGTAGATATTTTCTTAGCGATAATACTGAAAATACCTGCGTATGTTGTTGCCGTTGAAACTATAATCGTTACAACTGCAGGCGCTGTCATCGTTATTGTTGATAATAATAATCCAGTTCCAGCAATAACAGCAGAAACCGAGTATACCATTATATCAATAACGACCATACGACGACGATATTTTTTTACCTTTATCGTGTAATCGTCGATGATATTTTTTAGTTTAGTTTGACACTCACATACTTGAGCGTATCTGTGACGTTGAACGTCGATAAATGATTCTTGATTCATTATACTTATTTAAGTAACTAATTCGGGAGTTTTAGCTACAAACTCATTACACCACCAATAATCTGCCGTGGTTAACTTTTTATCATTCGCAATCAGCATAAACGTTTCCTCGACATCTTTGTTTAACACTATAGACACAGTTCCAGAAAAACTATCGGTTGAATGACGCCATGTAAATGTGGTAAATATAGTAAATTTTTCAGCACAAAATATAGATAATCTGTATACACCAGTAACCTCTGCGGTATGTTTAAGGGTGTTATTTTCCGGTGTCCATGTTGCTTTTCCTGATGCGACTGTGTACACGATATTAATGATCTGCTTGTGAGGAATTTTAACGAGATTAGTTTTTTGAATAATGTTAGGAATACCACTAATGATATCGTTGAGTCTTGCGTTAATGTCAGCGAGATTAATAATAACAGTTGGTGGAGTTCCAAAAAATTCGTTAATAGATCTGTTTATATTTCTACGAAAATTTAGAAATGTTTGTATATGATTATTATATTCAGTTCTAAATGCAGTAATTCCATCATTAATAACGTTAACGAAGTCGTTATTGGAATTTCCTTATCGTCGACGTATTTCTTCGTTGCAGCGTCGAAATCTGTTTCTGGTGTTCTGAGATTATTAATACCATTATTATTCATGTCGAGAAATGCACGCATTATACCACCGCGCACTGACACGTATTTGGATTCTTGATCATCGACGTATTTTTTTGTTGCTGCCTCTGTATCTGCGATTGGATCTCCAAGATACGTAATTTTTCTTCCTGACATAATAATGTCACCGGTAAATACATCACCAGTTTTCTTAACATAATCGTTAACCGACTTACCGGAATCCTGTATTTTACCCTGATCAGTGAAAGTAACGACATTATTAACAACCGCATTTGGAATTCGTATAAGTACATCTAGTAGTTGTATGTTACTCGTTTTTAATCGTCCTTGTTTATCCTGAAAAACGACGACTTCATTTTGATCCACACTCGTGATATTTAATAAATCATCGATTTCATTTCTGAGCTGATCAAGAGTTGCATATTTAGATAAATCGACCTTCTGAGCTCTACCTGAGGATCTTCCATAAATATCTACCATTATATTTACTGATATCAGTTTAAGTGTGATGACGTAGCGTAGTGAACGCGTGTACGACTTTATGAGGCGGTGCTGTTGATTTTGATACAGCATCAAGCATAGCGAGGGTTTCACGGCCGCATATTGGAGGATCAGTTATTTTTTGTGTCGGTAGCGTTGAATACCAGATTGGAGCAGTAATATTACTGACATAATGAAGAAATTCTTTTGGTGGTGCTAATCCATACGAATCGAAATAAATAATTCCACGTGGATCAATTGCATATGCGACCCAGTGCGTGCCTGGGCCAGAATTTTTATCGAGATTAATAATACCGGTTTCATGTTGCATTGCAACGGTAGGTAATTGATCGCGCATAAAAACACCTCTGAAATTTTTTATTTTTAATTGCTTAGCAGCATTAAGTAAATCAAAATTGGACATGGGTGTTATTAGTAAACTGTCCCTGGTAATCTTAAACCCCTTCCGTACCATGAAGGCGGGGTCCCTGGCAATCTTAGACCCCGACCGTATGCTGGGCCTGATAATCTTAGACGGCCCGGCTGTGGTACGTTTGGTGCTCTTAGACGTCTTCCGTGTTGCTTTTGTCGTGATCTTTTTTTTCAACTTTCTGCGTGCATAATTCCCTGTCCGGTTGCTTTCTTTAATGCCATTCCAGCAGCTGTTCCAACAGCACCTAGCGCAGCTGCTTTTGCAACAGCTGGGGCTGCAGCTGCTATTAATGCTGGTATTGCTGCGAGAAGCGGAAATATACCACCCGTTTTAGCAATATCTTTGATAGCGCCCGCAGAAAGATTAAGTTTGACGCCTTTATTTGATTTTTTAGCGTCGTTGAAGTTTTTGAACTGACGCTCGGTCAACGATAGTTTATTTGCACCGGTCATCTGTTCTCGCTTTAGCGATATTTTTATTCCACAATTATTTTTTGATGCTGATTGCAGCCTTTTAATCTGACCAGGAGTCAGACTCACACTAACGTGATGATATGACATTATAATTATTATGAACGATCTAATTACATGTTTTCTACTGGAGCATCAATAACTCTCATTCGTCCACCAACACCTTCGAGTAACATCGATTTATCGCTGAGTATAACGGCTATTGCTCTGTAATTTGCAATAACTCCTATTGTCACACGAGCTCTGAAGTGTATATCAACTACTGATTGTCTGCTTAAATCTAAATGTTCTAGCGAAAAGTAATAAATCGGATACAGCGTTGTAAAATCTAGCTGCGATATTTGTAAACCAGTATCAATGTTTTGATCACGACCCATGAATGTCATTAATCGATGATATACACGTGCTACATGATTATTTTCAAAATTCAGTAATATATCTTCGGATGGTTCTTGATGTCCATTTATCCTTAATGAAACCTCAGAAACACCGAGTTGGTCAAATACCATAATACTATGATTTTGCGAGTTTATTCGTGCAGTATTTTGAAACGCAATAAATATATGTCTTGGTGCAGAAACACCTTGCTGTGATGCTATCTGCCATGTAAATAAACCATCAATTGCACTCTGAACAGCATCTGTGGTCATTGTTAACCATGACAACGTTGATTTACCGCCTTGACTCATAAAAGATAACAACCGGTCATCTTCGGATATTGACGGAGTCATCACTGGCATCCACAGGGAAAGTTTTGTCAGTGTTACTTTACCTGCAGCAACTGCAGCATCACTCCATATTGCATCATTATCGGTGGCTTTTCTAACAAGTACAACTGTGTGTTTAGCTCCGAAAATGACTTTTCTAACATTTCTACAGAATCCAAAAATATGTGACAGTGGAATTGCACATGAAAATGCTCTCCTATCACCTTTTAACATTAATCTACGTGCTGCAAATCCTAAGTTGAAATTTGGATTTGGAAAAGGTAAATTTTCAATAGCATTAGAAACAACAGCAGGAGTAGCTCGATCTTTTGGTTGTCGAAAAACCTGATTTCTACTGTCAGGGTGGTTAGTTGTATCCTTGACAAACATCATTGATGGACCAGCTGATCTTGAGTAATCGTCGCTGTATCTCGCGAGACCAAGTATTGTCGTGGCAACGTCGACGTCCTTCTGGATTGATTCAATATTTTTTACGTCAATCATGTACGTAGCGCTGTCAAATAACGCCATAATACCATTATTAACAAAACCAACCATATCATCAGCTCCATATACTACTGGTGCTAAAGGATTGGCGTTATTTAAAATTTCACCTTCTACTTCAATAAATGCTTCAGCGGGTAAGAAATATCTACTTGTATCCTGAACCTGTAGTTCGATTCGTCTACGCTGATCTGGAATTCGTGCGTCATAAGAATAATATTGATAATCGCGCACAGACTCATCTTTGAGAACTGGTGCGTCCATGTCAAACGCGGGGTCAGATATGCGCTTAAACATCTTTATTATTATCGTCTTCGTCTAACTCGAAGACCACTTCCTGCTATCAGACTAGCGGTTATATTTTTTTCCTTTTCCGACATCAGGATATCAGCTAACTCCGCTAGTTTTTGATTAGCTGCTTGATTTATTATTTTACTTACACTTGCGGGCATCACTTCAGTGCTAGGTAATTTCACAGGTTGAGGTCGGGCCGGTCTGCGTATTAATCGTGATAGTCTATCTTTAATTGCTGAAAATGCTTTGCTAGCGAGATTACCAACAGCGCCTATACCCTTTTCACGAACAACATCAATAGCTTTCATTCCTAACTGCTTTGCAATCGGTATTGTTTTTGGGGCTATTCTTCTAAACAGACCCTGAATAACATCACCTAGTCCATCTCCGTAGGTCATTTTGTATACAGGTAATCGAGAGTTTATTACTCTGACCATGGTAGGTCCACGTTGAGTACCATGCACGATCATTTTATTATTAACTGTTTTTATCACTAATTGTATCTAATCACTGTAATAATCGTCGGCGATTTCATTAATGAGGGATCGATACACATTAATATCCATGATGCCGCCACTAAATAATCGTTTACAAATATCAGCTGCTTCATTAATGATTTCTGGGGAATTATTACCAGCTCGTTTTCCTCCGATGAGGATTTCTAATCGATCAACATCAGCAAGAACGTTATTGGGACAAGTAATAAGACCACTCCCTAAACCACTTCCAGTTGCGCCAAGAGCGCCTTGAAATTCTTCTTCTTCCTCTTCTCTTGTTCGGACTGGTTGTAATCGTTTTTTTTCTCCTGTAGTTGTTTTTGTAGCTTTTGTTCTAATTGTTTCATTTCTTCTTGCTGTTTTTGTTCTCGTTGTTGTAGCTTTTGTTGTAGTTGTTGTGCTTGTTGTTGTCGTTCTTGTTGTTGTCGTTCTTGTTGTTCTCGTTCTTGTTGTTCTCGTTGTTCTCGTTGTTGTGTTATTTGTTGTTGTTGTTTTAATACTTGTTGTTGTTGTTCTGGTGGCAATAGCATATACGAAGTATAGGTATCTATTGCATTAGCATATTCTACATATCTTAAATCATCAATTCTAGCCTGATCAACATCATAATGTATGCGAAATATCCATTTGTACCAGGCTTCACGGCTTATAGGTTTATCAGCATATTCAGATTTTAAAAACTGTCTTCGATCATTATAGCTTTTCACAGCAGTCGTAACTAAAATTCCTGGAGTTTTAATCTCTCTAGTTACAGTAATAGCATCTTCGGTAAATTTGTCATTTATATCAATTCTTTCTCTTGTTTGTTCTTCTTCTAGTTTTTCTGGTTCTTGTGTACGATCTTTTATATCACCTATTTCACCACGAACTTGTTCAATACCTTCAAGTATTTCTCGCATCGGTTGAGCAGCAGCTATTTCGGCTGGAAGTTCACGTAAAATTTTTTTTGTCTTTTTTGTTCTTCTTGCTATTTTTTCAGTTCCTTCTGCTATTTTTCCAGTTACTTCAGCGGTTTTCTCTAACACAGGTTGAATACCTTTAGTGGTCTCAGTGATAGGTTTAAATAATTTTTTTGTATCCTCTTCAAATTCAACTTGAGATTCCTGACGCGATTGTAGTTGTTGCTTAACAGAATCACGAACGGGTAGATATTTTTTAATTGCCTCTAGTCGCTCTCGAGCTAATTTAACTGAGTGTGGTTCTCCAATACTCATTATTGATAATATCTATAATGGCTGTTTAATTTATAGCAGCAGAGAGGCTGAATGACATACGTATGTGACCAGATTGTGAAAAAATCTGGTCAATTAAAGAAGTTTTCATTATTAAGGCAAAAACTTCTTTTTTCAGCCTTCGTAGGAACCCTTAATTTTCAAAAATAAGGTCTCTACAAAGTTGTAGGGTTCACCCTCTCTGCTGCTAGAGAAATATTTGTTTCTTTTGAATGAAAGTAAAAAGAGATGTTTACAAGGCAGTGGTGACAATTTAGATAAAATACTATGAAAATCAGTGATAATATCCTATGGTAATAATGATATATGATTTTATGTTGATTACTTATAACAAAGGAAATACAGGTGCTTTAAAAATTATATTTATTTTTATCTCTGATGCTCAGGTAAATATTCAGAACGAATAGTTCTAGTCAGTTATATTATTGGTACGAATACATGCATTTGAAAACTAACCTCGTAAGATGATAATTTGTGGAGTTTCTAATTGGGGAAAGACCATTCACCAAATGTAGAAGAGATTGAATATACAGACATTTTGATTTATTTGTTATCATCTGTCCAACTTTTCTGTACCATAAAATTGCAAAAGAAACTGGTTACTCAAAGATGTAAAGATGATTGTTTTAGTAGCTGAGGATAAATTATATAAATGGTTAGAATTACTGATCAATATTTAGTTTGTTTCTGACAGATAACTGCAACATGACTGATGATGTTTAATTTGTGTGTGTGGGCGGGGGGGGGGACATAATCAGACTGTCTTTCAGTGGCAGACATTTTAAAATATTTATATGGGTGAATGTGCAAAAGTACAACACTGACATAATGGAGTTTATAATAGAATAAATGCCCATGCTTTTGTTTCACAAGGATAAAAAGGCAACTGAAATGCTTTCAATAGAACCATGTTATTGCAGCTGAAATGAGAGGAGATATTGTCCCTATTTGAAATAGAAACAAATAAACAGATTATTATGTAATAAAAAAAAATCCTGTCCATTCTTTTTTGCCTTGTATGTTTTGAATGCTTAAATGTTTTCATGTTACCCTACAAAACTCTCTAACTGAAACATGACAGGAACAAATAGTCCTCAAACGGCACATCAAGTTTCTTGTTAATGGATGGTAAACCAAATATGTTATTAGGATTCTCAATTAGTGTCCTTTCATTAAGATTGTCAAATAGTGTCAAATCCTTATGATTGTCCATTAGTGTCATATCTTTAGGATTGGCAAATATTGTCATATCCTAAAGATTGTCAATCAGTGTCATATCCTTAAGATTGTAAAACAGTGTCAAATCCTTAGGATTGGCAATTAGTGTCATATCCTTTGGATTGGCAAAGAGTGTCAAATCCTTAAGACTGGCAATTAGTGTCATATCCTTAGGATTGTAAAACAGTGTCAAATCCTTAGGATTGACAATTAGTGTCATATCCTTTGGATTGACAATTAGTGCCATATCCTTTGGATTGACAATTAGTGTCAAATCCTTAAGACTGGCAATTAGTGTCATATCCTTAGGATTGTCAAATAGTGTCATAAACCTTAAGGCTATCATTCATGTCATTGTCAAAGTTCCCTGTCTCAGTATAAATTCAAAATGAACCAGTATATGCCATTAACACTTGTTCTGTTGCAATATTTGTTTTTCAGCATGTTGTAGCAGTATGTGTACATCAATTATTTGGATAACTCTATAAATCCACTGTAAGCTGGTTTGATAAATTTAATTTTATTTTTCAAACTTGCTAGAACTAAGTCATTGTTAACAAATAAATACCTTGCCAATGTTGCATCTTCAATTTTGTTTAGTTTCATCTGCACAAGGTGTTATTTATTCTTATCCTCAAATTCTCCATCTGTTTACCAACTCCATTGCTATTATTTAGTTTGAAGAAGTCTTTCTTACAATCATTTGTTGCTTTTATATTTACAATGTTAATTCAGCTATCAGGTAAATATAGATATAATATTTTAGCAATCGTTGTGTTCTTGCAAAAAACATTCATGTCTTTTTCAATGTTAAACATAACTAAATGTAAAGTTTTAAATTTCTATAGTCAATGACATATTTCTCTTTGTTCTTGAATATACATAATGTGTTTGGTGCAGTTGGTTGTTTTCCTTTGTAATAATTTATTATCTTCTTTACTCTAAAATATCATTTTTGTCTGGAATTAATTGGATCAAAAGAGGAGTTCCTGAAATAGTCACATGCATGTAATGGAATATCGAGATGTCTTTTAACTCATTAACCCCTGGCGCCGCATTTACGCGGCAGGAGGTGGTGGCCTACTTCTGAGCTCTGTAGCGTCAAGGTCATGTATGACACAATAAAATGGGTGGTATTATAGAAAGGTAGACAGATGTAGCTTTACGATGATACCAAATAATATGGATGTTCTAGTTGCACTACAAAATACAGAGGGAAAAACGTAACTTTTTGGACCAGAGTTTTTTCCAGCCGAAATTCGCCCGAGGTCGGAATCCGATTTTGTGTCCGGATTTTAGACTTTTTGGCCTCAGATCTAAGACAGACCGGTCTGAACTGCACACAGACAGGTGAACCTTTGCAAAAAGTAGGATAAGATGGGCATTTAGAATAAAGAGTGGTCTCGACACGAAAATGACGGGTCCGTTAAGCAAAAAAAACAAAAAAACAAAAAAAAAAAACAAACAGAAGTCCAACTTTTACCCTTCTGCTCATGCTCAGGCGAAATAGCCAATGAAAAACGATGTTTCTAACACAACTAGGCATTAGGTTAACCTAAAATGTCTTGGAGGTCGATGTATTAAGATGTATTCAGAAATAGCCCCAAAAATGGGTTTCCTAATCGCATTTCAGGCGAAAATGACAAAAACCTCCAGGGGTTAATGAGTTAATATGCATCCTGTATGGTAGTCATCTAGTATTTTCAACAGATTTTGTTCTATTGTGTCTTGCATTTTCTCACCATCCATTTAATTTGTTCATTAGTTACCCATCTAGACTGTTATACAGGAGTGATACTGATACAGTTGGCATCTAATGATTAATAAATCACATATACCTTCAACTGTTGTACTCTGTTTTATTTCTTATCTTGTTTCTCTATCATACTAGATTTCATAATTTGCTTCAATGCATATATGTGGCATCATGCTAATGCCACCTCTTAATTCACTGTCAGGAACTTGCCATAGTCTGATAAAAGTCAAGTTCTATGCCTGATAAACTTGCACCAGAAGCAGTGTTGTTTGTCAAATTTCATGCACATTTCTAATTTAGTTCATAAAAATGTCACACACACTTAAAGTATCTTACCTCCCAGTGTCTTCATCTTAAAGTGTTTCATTATATCAAGTATTGACAATCATTATTTGAATCATTATATGATAAATAAGACTTTTATAATAGTATAGCTATTTCAATAACACCTTCAGAGCTAACCAATGAATTCAGTCTTTTCTCAATATTTAGATTCTCTGTCTCTAAAATGTGTCGGTGTTTTTATTATTTTGTCATCACATAATGTTCGAGTCATCTATCCTTTAGCCTGTCCCATGAACCTAAAGCCATCTATAAACCAAAATGTTCTTTAGCAGTTATATTTTCAACTTTTTTTATGAACCTGTCAATCATGAAATCCTCACTGAATTAAATATACTTGTACCTCTTCATTTCATTTTTAACCAATATATTAATGAAGAAAAACTCTAATTTACAGACAAATTCTGAATGTGTTTTTGGATATTTGATATTCAGAATGAATTTGTTAGGTGCTAAAGCTCTGTTTTTGCTTGCTAAATGGACATGGTCACAAACTTCATAAAATCCATATTCATTGACATTTCTTTGAAATGGATCTCTGAGTCTCTCCATTATGATTCTGTTTAGATTTTGTTTATTTATCATCTTTATTTTTTGTTTAATAGGAACATATATTAAAGGGGCCATCGTTCTTTTACTCATGGTATTTGGTACTTGGATATTAAGTATCAAAGTGTTCAATTATCTTGATTTTATTTAGCTGAAAATAATTTCAACAAGTATTTAACTACTTTTACAATTTTTATATATGTGAAGAAAAAATGTATTTGACATCAATCATAGCAAAAGCCCAGCTTATTGAATTTTTCCCCCACCCCACAACATAAGGCAAAATGATAATTTTTTTTTGAGTTAATATTTCTTTATATCTTTTCTTTCTTCTACCCAAGTAGCTAGCTATCTACCTATACACCTGCCCATCTACCTACAAGACACCTTGGCAAACAAAGCAATCACCAAGATATTTAAAAATCTAAATCTGCAAAAGAAAATGTGAGATAATTAGTGACATTGGAGAAAGAAATGGGTGTCATACAAGAATCTTTGAGACGAGTCAAAAAGAAATATAAATATTTTATTTAAGGTTAAATATTTTGTTTTCTTTTCATATTCTTTAATTAGGTATTTCACTTATTTTCTTACCTTTTTTCTTTTTCTTACATTAAAATACCCAAAAAAGTTCAAAATAAGAGCAAACCACAAATTTTTGATGTAGAATCACAAATGTCTGAGTATTGAGACATTTTGAGCAAACATCCATTCTAATTGACACAGATTCTATTGGACCAAAGTCTTTAAAAATGTGTAATGTGCTGTGATTTGTCAGTAGTTTGTGCATGAATGAGTGGTTTAGAATCCTAAATTATGCTCATGGCCTGAAACAAAACTCAGACCCTAATAAAATCAAAAGTCATTTGTCTCAACAGAACAATTAACAATAATCCCCCATAACACTGTGACCAACTTGTCTGATGAGATTTGTAGAGAATGGAAAAGCTTTGTCAAGTACGTATCAGTGGGATAAGGTGTTACTCGTAAACGCAGATCCTCATGTCAACAGATGTCCATTTAAACTGTCCAACATATAGACTGGTATGGCAGAAAATACAATAGTCACTCATGTCTGAAAACTAGGTCACAGTTACGTACTTTTGGTATGGTTGAGATATTCTTCTTGATTCTTGAGATGGATACCTTTTCCAATCGAGATGCATACATTTACCAATTTTCATGTGAAGGTGAAATAAAGTCCAAGATATTGTGGATATAATAAAAGGATAACTGAAATAAAGATGTTGCTCAAGTTTAAAAATGAATTCAGTGACATACTGTAAGCATTGCAGAGTTATCTTATTGTGTTGCATCATACCCAATTTTATGAGTGTTGGTGATACAGGGTTCAAAATTTTGAGAGTGTAGTGAATGAATACCTAGAAGCATAAAATTCACTCGAGCATGGAAATTAGATCAGACCGAGATAATTGACAAGGCAGGATAACTAACCTTCATATACATTCACATTTACGTTTTCATGAGAGTAGGTGAAATACAGTCCAAGACATTATTAGTGAACAAACAGATGAAAATACAAAAGCTGCCCATGCATGATAATTGGGTCAAATTGGCATAGTTGGTATGGTTTATATTAAACGCATTGAAATGGATCCACATACCAATTTTGATGAGAGTAAAAGATGGTCCAGGGTACTCAGGGTGTAACAAACAGGTTGCTTAAAGTTCAAACTTAATCAAACTTAAACTTAGGTTTTCACTCATCTAGATATTTCTAATCAGAATAAGATGTACCTACATACCAATTTCCTTGATTAAGAGAAATAGACTCCAAGATAATGAACAAAATGCTGAAAATATAAGTCACTCAAAAATTAAAATTAGGTCTGTGACCAAGGTTTGCTATGAACGCAGAACTTTGCTTTCTTTCCTACTTGGTAAAATTCTATTTAGTGGTCTTTGAGAAAAAAATTGTTTCAAGCGTTGTCTGGGTTTTGAAAAACTGTATCTGAATTTAGATCATTTGTGCAAATAAAAGACCACAATGCAAAGATCCTATTTTATTTGATACATTTTGCAGAATGTTTTCTGTGAAGTCATTTAAAAGTCTTGCTATACATCATGTTGTTTTCCTATTTTTCATGAAAAAAACCCTGTAAATTAAGGTTCAAATTGGTCTTGCTATTTTTCTGTGTTGGTTCAAAACACGAAATGTGGATGCAGTATGGAATAAGCATGGACGCAGGGCCATAATATC
This sequence comes from Megalonaias nervosa, assembly GCA_016617855.1. Classification (NCBI taxonomy): domain Eukaryota; kingdom Metazoa; phylum Mollusca; class Bivalvia; order Unionida; family Unionidae; genus Megalonaias; species Megalonaias nervosa. Next base: position 18,735 of record JAECUM010026348.1, read on the forward strand.
AGTTTACTTGCCCTTATAGCTAAGTAAACAAACTATTGACAGTACTGATGCTCTACTGAGCAAATAGAACTTCCATAATTCAAGACAAGATCATTTCTTCCTGCCAAGTTTTTAAACCATCTTCAGCACTAACACAATTTTCAAGGAATGCTCCGGTGACTTAGTGGTTAGAGCATCTGCCTCAGATGCGGGAGGTCACGGGTTCGAACCCCGGCAGAGTCATACCAGACTTATAAAAATGGTACTAACAGCTGCCCTGTTAGGTGCTCAGCATTAAGAGGTTAGTGTTAGGACTGGTTGGTCTGGTGTCAGGATGATATGACTGGGTGGGACATGATGCCCCAGTGCAAGACATCACTATAAACTGCCACATCGTAGACATCATAGCGATATGACTAAAATACTGTTAAAACTACATTAAAATTCACAAACACACACACACACACACACTCACACAAAATTTTCAAAGTAGCTGCTGTGGTGGAAACATTGGATGTCACATTAGCAGTTTTCATTTATGACCAGGTAGACATCATTAGTTCTGGTGAAAACGCCATGTCAATATGACCATCTATTTAGGAGAATGGCAACTGCAAAATTTTCACAACAGCCATTGTGGCCACCATATTGGATGTATGATTGGCACCATTTTTATTTAGGATCAATTACAACATCATAAAAGGTCTACTGGCGAAAAGCCCATGCTGATATAGCCATCCATTTGGAAGAAGTAGAGATAATATTTTCAAGATGGCCACTATAATGGCAATATTGAGGGTCAATTTGTATCATTTTGATTTAGAACCAACCAGACACCATAAAAAGTCTTCTTTTGAAAACGCATATTTAAAACCATGAAAAACAGTTTAGCCAGAGTGGATCTCTGAAGGTGCACATGAGGACTGATAACGGAGAAAAGCCATCTAAGTGTGAAGTGAGTAAAAACACATTTTGCCACAGTGCTCGTCTGAAACAGCATATGATGACACACGATGAGGAACACCCATTTAAGTCTGAAGTTTGTATTGAAATGTTTAATGACAGTGAACTCGTTAGAAAACATCATACATGTCGTGCTGGCATTCTGAATTGACTATTTCACTATACATGGCAAAATCAATGTTAAAGACTTTCATTATAAAGTCTTTTGAAAAAAAAAAATATGTTGACAATAGCAAGATTTTCAAGATAGCTGCCATGGTGGCAATACTGGATATGAGATATGCACCATTTCCATTTAGAACAAAATAAACATCACAAGAAATCTTCTAGTGAAAGCACGATCTTGATATAATCAACATCTTGGGAAAGTAGCCATAACAAGATCTTCCAGATGACCCATATGGTGGCCATAATGGAGGTTAGATTGGCACCATTTTCACTTAAAAGCATCTAGACATAATAAGTCTTACAGTTTTTCCCTGAAAGACATTTCCCATGAAGAAATAGTGACAAGATTTTCAAGATGGCTGTAGCAGCCACATGGAAGTGCATGTGGCACCATTTCCTTTTGGAACAAGCCTGCCTTCTAGTGAAAACCTCACGTCAATAGAACTTTTTGTAGTGACATAATTTCAAGATGGCTGCTGTGGTGGCCATACTGGACATCAGATCTGCACCAATTTGATTTTGGACCAATTTTAACATCATATGAAGACTTTCAGTGAAAACCCCATGTTATTATGACTAACCATTCTGCAGCGGTAGTGAGAAGATTTTCAAGATGGCTGATGTAGTGCCAATATTAGACATCAGATCAGCACCATTTTCATTAAAAACCAACTAGGCATCATACAAAGTCTTCTGGTGAAAACCCCATGTCAACGGAACTTTCCATTCACATGAAGTAGCAATAATAAATTTTCAAGATGGCTGCTGTGGCAGCCATAATAAATGTCAGGCTGGCACCATTATCATTTTGCTTCAACTAGACATCATATGAAGTCTTTTAGTGAATACCTCATGTTGATATACCCATTCAGTCAGCAGAATTAGGGATGAAAAGATTTTCAAGATGGTGCTGTGGCAGCCATATTAGATCAGCACCATTTTCATTAAGGACCAACGATACATCATCAGATGTCTTCATGTCAACATGACTTTCCATTCAGGACTGGCAATAAGTTTTCACAATTGCTGCCATAATGGCAATATTGGATATCAAATCTAAACCAATTCATTTAGGTCCAACTATATATCATAGCAAGTCTTTAGTGAAAACCCCATGCTAATCACCGATTCAGGAGTAGTGATAACAAGATTTTCAAGATGGTTACTGTGGCAACTGTTGTGGATGCCATGCAGCATCAACCAGATCATTGGATGAATGTGTGTGAAGTTTCATGGCAATCTTTCAAGTACAGCATACACTCGCTTACAAATCGAGTCAAACTGCAAACAACAAAGAACCTGATCTGCCATAGCATAATGTGCCTGCTGATTAGGTCTATGTTGTGTTATGTATATTTAATTTGTATTGTTTGTTGGCTTTTCTTAATGATTATATGTTATTTACATCTGTATTTTGTACCTGACTTTGTCCAAAATCAAGTTCATGGTGTACCTGACCAGGGATATTTATTTTGTAAAGAACATAATACAAAACTAATATTTCTCCCAGAGTGTAGTTTAAATATTCAGATCATTATCAATAGAGGTAAACATGTTTATTTGGATCTGTGTTTAGAACATAGATTTCCACTTGGAAATTCCTCAACTCGACAATATTGGATATTTTAGAGAGGAGGCTGAGCTAAGTATCTGACTCTGTTATCATGTCTTAGTTTTTTATATAATGGTGTTTACTTGAAAATTTGCTTATTCTTGCCTTAACATATGAAGCAGAATCATTCTTATTGTTGTGTTTAGTTTTTTCTATCTGGGTGGATTAATCTATTCAAATTATAAGTGCTCAATAATATTCTTGGACTGGAACATTAATTTGAAATTAAAGTCATTTCAGACCAGAACATTTTGGATTATATTATTGTGATACAGCCAAAGACTGTAAGCACATCATCACAATCCAGGCACTGGCACAATAGATACTACAGGTACATCAACACTTTCAATATTGGAACTTCATACATTTGGATTTGTGACAGAACTTTTAGGACTATTTGGGAACTATTCACAATACTGCAAGTTCTTTTTAAATTTTCACTTGAATTCGAGGGAAATAAATTATTTGTTGAATTTTACAAAACCTGTTGGTTTTTGCTCTTTTCTATTATTTACTTTAACACCATAGAGTGGTAACAGTTCTTTGTTCTACTGATTACTCCTAACAAACTGCACAGAACCAGATCTGTCTGCACATTTAGCTAAGGCAGATCTGGGTCTGTGCAGTTTGAAATTGGACTTGTCTTACAAGCGTGTATAAACTATAGTTTAGTAGAAGTAGTAATAGCAAACAAATGCCAATCGACAGTAGATGAAATACCATCCTATAAGCCCTTCTGGTCTATGACCAGTAGAGATAAAAACAGAACTTGTCTAACATTTTACAGCACAGCAAGATGTACAGGTCGCTTGAATTGAACCAAGTTTTATCTCAATACTGTTTTAATGAGACTACATCAGTTGTTAGCTTTTTGTTGTTTTTTTTTTCTTCCTTTAAAGTTTATGATTAGAAATGAAGCAATTAATGGTTCAAATGATGTTCATACATCATTGAATATGTTGGTGGTGGTGGTATGGAAAGAAGAGGAAGCTGGAAAAACGGCTTTGCTGCTTGCAGATTTATTATGTACATTATAATTACATCTTCAAACATTATGATTATATCAACAGTAAATGTCAAATTTTCTTTTTCTGTACATGCAATAAGCTCTCACCAATTTTTCTCTTTCTCAAGCAATTTTATTGAAATGAAACAATGGCAAAAACATGAGCTCTGAAATATACAACTGATCCATATAAACTAAGTGCACGTATTCATAGGTCTGATCACATCACTCATTCACAAAAGGTTTACTTTACAGAATTATTTTAAATATGAGAATTTTTACTGAATGTTGTTTGTAATAAACTAAAAAAAAATCTCTATTCTCCTAAAAAAACATAACAGTGCAAGTTGGACATAACCTTTTGACTCAATTTCACAAACCAGATTTTTATCAGATAGTAAATATTTGAAACTTTTACACTTACAAAATAATCTTAAATCCTTCAAATGTTGAATATGCCAAAAATTTCTCAGCAAGAATCAAACCTGTGTTATGCATCCACTTAAAGGAATGAGAAAACAGGGTCTCATAAAACAAGTGGATGCTTAATACAGATTCATTTATTTCAATTGTTTTGGGGCTTTCAAAATGTTGATATTTAAAACTGGTGGTTGGTTTATAAGTTGACCTTTAAGGCAGATTATGCTCCATTTGCTAATAAAAAGATTAAAGAACAATTGTAACAGCTATGTTGAACTGGGTCTGCTAGAAATTTGTTTTAAAGTTCCTTTTAACACATAAATGGCTATATTGTGCCAAGGAACAGGGAGCTAAGTACCTTTCCCAAGGACACACTGAGAAAGCCAAAGCAAACTGACCTGGACAGGTATCAAACTAATAACCCTTGGATTATGAGTTTTACTCTCTACCACTGTAGCTAATGCTGCTTCCTAGGTCTCCTTGTATATCCATAAAGTCAACATGAACAAAGGTTAGTACTCCAGCTCATCAACGTTTAGTGGTGTCCTCCAAATTCTCTGTTGTTATCCACCATGAACAGTATAGGACATCACTATCTAGTCTTGAAAGCATGAAAAATCTGAACTTGAGATTTGTTGTCAGCCAATCACAAAGGAGTTTACTTTTTAACATACTTATTGACTGGCTGAAAGTCAAACTCGATCTCAAACTCAAGGTCAGATATGTACACTTTTGTAACACTACTTTTGATTGGCTGACAAGTGAAAACTCAATCTCAAACTCAAGATTATAGATATACGACTTCCAGAACAGGACCTTTGACTGTACAGCCCTTCAGTATACCACTGCACCTCTTATAATATGGATATGAATTGAATCCCATTAAATTCTTTAGATCCAGTTTTATCCTTGTTAATTCAGTTATTTCACCTGATTTTGATCTCTTTCCTAATGAGAACCATTTATATTGCTATTTCACATCACCAAAGAACTCAAAATTTTGCGTTTTGATGAACTATTATGACACAGGCTTGTTGAAATGTGTATCAGTTACAGGCACACTCTAAAAAGTCACTTTCTGAAACAGGGTTATGCGAGCATTGTACAAGGTACTACTTGTGCTATTTATCACTAAGAAAAAAGTAACATGCTATTAACGTAACATAAACAGTATTGTTCATTCAAGTGTTGTATTATCTAAATTATTAATCAAATTAAACAATAGGCCCAACCAAATGCATAGACTGAACTTATAATAAAACCTGTCAACCAGCTTGATGGTATTAGACAATTTATACATATATGCATGATAATATAATGGTAAGTAAACAGATCAACAGAGTCAAAAATCATGCCAGTTTAGATAACAATCATACAGCTTTTGTTGACAGGTACTGTATGTACATGCTTGTAAGTCAAGTTAAACTGCCAACAACAAAGATCCTGATCTGCTGCAGTATAATGCACTTGCAGATCAAGGTCTGTGTTGTTCGTTCTACTTATTACCTGTAACAAACTGCACAGACTCAGATCTGCCGGCACAATACAAGATGCAGATCTGGGTCTGTGCAGTTTGCAGTTGGACTCCCCTTGCAAGCGAGTACAGATGGCATACAATTTAACAAAAAGATTGTAAAAATCAAATCTGACATATCCAATGGTAATTTAAATGAGGCAAATATTCTGGACATCCAAGTTATTTAAATTTGTACAAACTACCTGACAGGTGTATTCTGTGATATTAACTGTTACAAGAACCTTTGATGTTCTGAATAATATTCTGTTAAATAAACAATTACAAAAGGAAATGCTCCATGGAATAAGTGCACCTATCATGAACGAATGATTGCGATGCTTTTTTGCTAAAGCAGGTGAGACAACATTAACATACACGGGTACAAATTTGAGGCATATAGTGATAAAGAAGATAAATGTTTACACAGATCAATGATGACAATGATACTGATGTTACAGGGATAACAAGTAACCCTATCATATCAGGATACAGTCTATTAATGATGACATCACTGATACCACTGTCACAGAAAACAGATAAGCCTATCCTATACAGACACAATCTGTCAATGATGACACCAATGATACTGCTGTCATGGAGAACAGACAAGCCTATCATATAAGGGCACAGACTATCAATGACAATATCACTGATACCAATATGACAGTATTATGTCAATCTGCAGACCAATATTTTATGCTGAATAGAGTTGGGACCCGATCCATCATATCAGTCTGCTGGGCTTGGCTTATAATTTACAATGAACAGAGACGGAAGACATGGTCTGTCATGTCATTGTTATGTTAGATAATACTTGATAACTGAGGTAAACGTTTTCTTGTTTAAATTACAGCAACAACAAACAAGAGATGACAGTCAAACTACAATGAGGAAGACTTATAATTTGTACTGCATCACTTTATTAAGTTTTATTCTGCTATTTGAAAGATTTATATTTGACATAAAAGTAAAAAACAAGCCTCCATTACTGAAAGGTCATTTTGTTTTGTGAGATTGACTTTAAAAGATGAGTAGAATTACTAATCTGTCAGTAACTACCAATAGTTGTATGTGCAGCATTACATTTTTTTAAGGGAACCAATTTTGCCTAACAACTTGGAATTCTAAAATTGCTTTTTTAATAATGGAACCTATTTTGGCCACTAACCTGAAATTCCACAATGTCAATTATTTGTGGGGGAACCAATTTTGGTTGATAACCTGGAATTCCAGAATGTTAATTTTTTGGGAGGGGACCAATTTTACCTGCTAACCTGGAAATTCCATAATGTTATTTTTGGGAGGGAACCAATTTTACCTGCTAACCAGGATTTCCACAATGTTATTTTTAAAGGGAACCAATTTTACCTACTAACCTGGAATTCCAAAATATTATTTTAAAGGAAACCAATTTCGCCTGCTAACCTGGAATTCCACAATGTTATTTTTCAAAGGGAACCAATACTACCTGCTAATCTGGAATTCTGCAATGTTATTTTTTTTAAAGGGAACCAATTTTACTTGCTAACCTGGAATTCTACAGTGTTATTTTTTAAAGGAAATAGTTTTACCTGCTAACCTGGAAATTCCACAATTTTATTTTTTGGAGGGAGCCATTTTTACCTGCTAACCTGGAATTCCACAATGTTATTTTTGAGAGGACACTGAGTGAAGATCAGAATTGTTCTCAGTTTCTATAAGCTGCAGGCATTAGAAGGATGCAAGTTATTTTTAATCATTAATGGTGTGCTCAAGGTGAGAAAATTATTAAAAAAAAAACAGAAGAAAAAAGCCTGTATGAAAGATCAACTGCCAGTGACAACATGACAGCATAAGCTAACCTAAAAGTTACTGACTGAAAAATGTTACAACGATGAATATGCCATTAAATTTGTGAGGCAATTCCAGACTGTCGCAGACTTAACTAGTTTTGCAAATAAATTTTTAGTATTAGAAAGAATGTTTGTTAAAGTAGCTGGTCTATTGTGCTATTCCATTTAAAAGCACCTGATCAAAAGGGAAAAACACTTCATTTTTTTTCAAGTGTAATGTCTTAACCTACTTTTTTTTGCTAGGTGTTTTTTTTTGGGGGGGGGGAGGATAATTTTAATCCATTCTAGTACTGCTAGTTAAAATACTATTCTTCCCTCTCCATGCAGATTTAAATGGAATAGTCCTTAAAGGATATTCACTACATAAGATCCTTTCTTTTTGAAATTTTTAAAATATTTAAAAAAATATTTTGATGCAACAGTTCTGTCAGTCGAACATTTGGCTTCAGTAAATATTCTTTGAGGCATTTATTTAGAACAAAGTAAGGGCTGATGATTGGTTACATTTATCTAATAAATCCTACTGCATTTAGTGTGCTTTGTCCAGAAAGTATTTAAAATGATATGAAAACACTTATTTGACATTATCATCAACTGTGATCAAATAAATTTACATAAAAAACATGCAACACTTCGAGTTGCATATATTTAACTTCACCTACAACACAGATCCATGCACTATCAGTCATATGAAAATGATTCTGTATTTTAATAGTAATGGTTGAAATGCTTATCAGTTCCAGCTCCCCCTGACCCCTCCCCCTCTAAAACCTGCCCTGTCTCCCACACCTCTTCCCCCTCTATGAACCATTCCTCGACCTCTGTCTACACCACGACCCCTCATCTCCCCACCTCGCCCACGTGGGGAACCTCGTAATCCCCCTCTTGACTGGAATCCCCCTCTTTCTGACTGAAAATCCTGCCTGCCAGACATATCTTCTGCCCAACTTGGCTGTTGTGTACCATACTGCTCAACCATCCCAAGGCCAACCTCCTCTGGCACGGGTAACTCATCCTCTTTCCAATTTCCTTTTCTACCTCCCATTGATGGATCAGAAGAATCTGAATACTGCCTCTGATCTTGATCTTGGGGACCACCATAGTTACCAAGGGTACGATTTCCTTGGTTACCTCCCCAAACATCGTCTCTCTTGTAAGAGTCTCTAGTTTCATTCACATTTGCCTGACCCCTGTTATCACTAAAAGGACCTCCTCGACCCCTGTTCTCATTATAAGTGCCCCTTCCTCTACTAAAGTTAGGAGCTGTATTCCTATCACTTCGTTCATCTCGATCCATTCTAACATCTGTGTCCATCATTTCATGTTCCTCACCTGGCCACTGTCTGCTGCTATCACTACTACCACGTCCATAACTGTTAAAATTCTCCTGCTGACCCAAATGACCTTGACCTCCTGATCTATCATCATAAGAACCCCTTCCTCGACCTCTAATACTGGAGCTTGCACCCCGATTCCTCTGGAACATTTCACCACCACGATTATTTTGGCCATAGTCTGGGGTGGTTCTGAAGTCCCGATCTTCTCTAAAATCCCGATCTTCTCTAAAATCCCGATCAGTTCGATGATCAAAATCTCCAGTATCCATGAATTCTTGCTGTTGTTGCTGCCTTTGTTGTTCCTGTTGCACATGAGGAACACTGGGGTTGCCTCTAAAGTCCTTATCTTGTCCCATGTTGACCCCTTGGGGTCTTGGTTGACTTACTGGGCCCTGAGGCTGGTTCACTGGATGAAGGGGCATCCTTTGATTGGGAGGTCCTCTGGGGCCACCTGTAAATAACAGCAAGAATTAACAACAAAACTATCACATCGCAGATGCAAGAAAACAAACAAAACTAGAGTTCCATATAGGATGTAATACTGATACTGATTTCATTCCGGTAAAACTAGACACACAACTTTTGGTGAAACTCCATGCGAATAGGGCCATTCATTCAAGAGAATTAAGGAGACAATTTTCATTGTGACATTCATATTGGATGCCTGCAGTGCAACATTTTCATTTAGGACCAACTAGATACCATAAGAAGTCTTTGATGATAACTCTTGGTTGATATGACTATCAATCCTGGAGGCAAAACAAGATTTTCAACTTGGCCATCAAGATGGTTATAGTGGATAATAGATGTGCATTATTTTTATTATATTTATTTATAATTTTTTATTTATTCTAAGTTTTATTTAGGACCATCTACACACCTTAAGAAGTTTTCTAATGACAAGCCCATGTCAATATGACTTTCCATTTAGAAGGAACAGCAACAAGATTTTTCTCATGATGGCTGCCATGACTGCTATTACTTTCCATTTGGGGAAAAGTAGCCATCACAAGACTTTTGAAGATGGCATCATTTCCAGTTAGTGCCACTAGACATCACAGTAAGTCTTTTGGTGAAAGCCAATGTTGATAAGACCTTCCATCTAGGAGTAACGGAAATATTTTCACTGTGGTGGCCATACTGGATGTCAGAATTGCACATTCTGATCACTTTTCACTCTCGAGTTATGATAAAATGATTCAATTTGGCTGTCCTTCTGGCCATATTGGATGGCAGAATGGCACCATATATATTTAGGACCAACCAGACATCAGGAGGATTAGCAGTCGCAAGATTTTCAAGATGACCTCTATGGTGGCCATATTGGATGTCTGTGCAGCATCGTTTACATTCAGGGTCAACCAGACCTTGGATGAATATGTTTGTAAAGTTTCATGGGCAGCCTCCAAATAGTTATGAGTAGTGATAACAAACTTGTGCTAAGTGATGGAAAGATGACAATGTTTCTTCAAATCCTACGAAACCAGTTTTTTAAATGACAAATGAACCCAAATTTGTGGCATACTTCACTGTATGCCATAAGAGGTGATTAATGGAGCAGAGCCACAATCACTTAGTTGTTAGCATGCTGGACATGCAAACAAAAGTATGCAGGTTCAAATCCTACCCCTGAATCAGCTTTGGACAGCTACTATGGCATATTCTTGGCGATGTATTTTAGTCCCTAAGTTTTCTCAAAATATCTCCTGTACTTCAAAGTTACAGGAAAGACAAAACTCAAGTCTGACTGAAACAACACATAGTTGGATATTTTTTTTGGAGGGGGAGGGAATCATAATGTTTGAGCTGGGATCTGATGGGTGCATAATACACCATGATCTTAAGTGGCTGAAGTTTATTAAAATACTGCCAGCAGATCAAAGGTTACAGCTCGGACCTGAAAACAGGTTTATCCATTGATCACTTTGATCTTTCAGCCAAGTGCTTGGGTTCTTACATGAAAAATTTTACATTCATAATGTATGTGTGGAAAAACAACTCATCAAATCTCTCCAATTCTAGTTATGACTTGGAAAAGAAAAATGTGATTGGAGAGACAATGCATTATATCTTCTATCAAGACAGGTAAATTGGAATTAAGCCAAAACAAATTCTGTTATATTTTGAACCAAACCAAGTATGAAAAAAATAGCTTGATTTTGCTGCTTACCAGTGCCTGGCATTCTTGGTGGACCCATAAGTCCAGGCTGTTGCGGCCCTACAATATGCAAAAAAAAAATGAATCAACTGTTCAATCAATCCATCAACGAATAAAAAGATATAACTGTATACAATGCATGTCATCAAATGTGAAGAAAGGAAGTGATATTGCTATTTCATTTGTCAGAGGGCTAAAAAAAACAAACATGTGATAATGAAAATCTGAGATAAAAAATAATATAGTGAATGGCACGCTATACACTAGCCTATGCATATAACCAAAAATTGTGAGCATAAATCAGTTTTCTTCTTTCAGTTAATGACCCTGACCTTTGACCCCAAATAAATAGGCTTCTTCCTTATTGCAAGTGTAAGTCATCTCCAAAAGCTGGGACCAGGACTGAAATGTAAATGTTATTGTGCATAAACCATGTGTCTTTTTTCAGACTGACCTTTTGACTACCAAATCAACTCTACCTTCTTACTAGTGAAAGTGGACATGTCTGAAATGTACAACTCATGTTTTTGTGCAGAAACCGTTTTTTTTTTCTTTCAGTCAGTGACCTTGATCTTTGACCTCAAAACTGATAGTTTTTTTTCCCTACCTTAAGTGCAAACCATCCACAAACCCAGTCAAGTTATGTGATGTAGAAATAATGTTATTTTGAGGGCACCAGTTTCTGTTTGAAGTCAGTGACCTTGGCTTCTAATCTTGGACACAACCAACAATATGGAGCTTTCTTAACCCAAGTGCAAGCCATTCACTAAGTTTAGCAACTGTAGATTGTGGAGAACTTGAGTTATTTTGTGCAAACCATATTTCTTCATAGCTGCAGTAACCCCAATCTTTGAGCTTTTGACCCCAAAATCGATAGTATTCTTTCTTACACTGAATATAAGCAATCCTCAAAGTTTGGTAACAATAGATGGTGGACAACCAGAGTCATTCTGCAGAAATGAAATTATTAACAGATTAATGATGATACATATGTGAATACATTCAGACAGATATCTTAACATAAAATGTTTGGCCTGATGTCGGGTGTACAAGAAATCATAATAGTTCACTAAGTCTGAGCATGGCAAAATCACAAATATCATTAATAAATTCTATATTGCTGAAACGTGCATCCTGCATACTTTGGTTACCAGTGATGCAAGGCACTGTATAACTAAGGTTTCTTCAAGTTTAATTATGTTTCCAATCCAAAACTTGTTGATAGCACTTTAAGAGGGGTTATTGGTTCATGACAACTAAAACATGAGCATGCCTATTCAACCATCAATCTAAGCATCTAATTTGGAATGGATAACATGTCTGGTAAAAGAACAAACAATTACAATCATGCTGCATCTGGAAGCTAATAAATACCTGTACAAAGTCAGTAAGAACAATGTTCCATTCAGAATAAATAGAGTATCCATTCCTCTAATTTAATAAGTCTGAATACATAGAACATTTTTGGTCAAGGCAATCAATAGTTATTTCCCCTCAGATATTTAACCTCTCCAACTTTATATCAACTCTTCTTCTGCCATTTTTGTAATCTACTTAGTCTCATCAACTGGACTCTTCATTAGTGCATTGAGCCCCTATAATTTAAAACTGAAGTCTGTGTACAAGTCCAATATATCAGTGTTTAAGTTCTTTTATTTCCCAATCTTTGTCTACAAAAAAATGCATGCTCATAATCGTATCCCCAAAAAATGATTTTTTCAAAAAACTGTGTCAATATAATTTGGAAACCCGAATTTTCACCAAAGATATTGTAACAAGTCTGCAAAACTGCAAATGCTTGTCATCCATGTTTAAATGTATGGGAACTTGCCAGACAAAAAAGATATGAAACAATGGTGCGACTTGCTCATTCCCTCTAAAGTTAGCTAGGAGAAGTAATATGACAGAGGCCTGGAGGACCAGGATGTAAAATAAAAATAACTGTTTAAAACTCATTACTTGGAAATGACATGTACAGATCGTGAAAGGTGTAACTTCACATCTGCATTTCATTTATTTCTGCAATTCATCATCTTATAGTTTTTCATGTATGATTTCAAAAATGAATTTTGATTTGGTATGCATCACTTCCATTCATCATTTATTTTCATCTTCAAGCATTTGGAACACAGTGGAAATGCATTTACTCAAGCTGGGAATATTTTTGAGAGATTTTAAGAACTCTAAATTTCATATCTAATTAAAAGTGTGCTTTAATGAAATAGCAAATGCATTAAAGGTAAAATATACTACTGAATTTACAATGTAATATAACTGTGACTGCAATAAGTGTAAAAACATGGTTGTATTCATACACACATTCCTTACTTCATTTTGTTCAAATAAATAAAATCACTGGTGAAAGTATCATTACATCAACAGCAGATGTTCTTGTTGTTTTTCTTGTGTTTCAATGGGAATGTCATAGGTTGTAATGAGTGAAAAAATGTATCAGTGTAAAGAATCTGACCTTGGAAAAAGGGCTGTTAACTGTGGATACTTAGTGGCAGCTTGAAAATCATAATGATAGATTTTCAAATCAATTTATGAAATATATCCATGTTTTGTTTTATCATTGATCATCCTATGCCCTGTGTTAGTAGTCTCCAGTCTCCACAAAATACATTATTTCATTTGTACTGTCCTTTCTCCTCCAAATACATTATTTCATTTGTACTCTCCTTTCTCCTCCAAATACATTATTTCATTTGCACTCTCCATTCTCCTCCAAATACATTATTTCATTTGCACTCTCCTTTCTCCTCCAAATACATTATTTCATTTGCACTGTCCTTTCTCCTCCAAATACATTATTTCATTTGCACTCTCCATTCTCCTCCAAATACATTATTTCATTTGCACTCTCCTTTCTCCTCCAAATGTATTCATTATTTCATTTGCACTCTCCTTTCTCCTCCAAATGTATTCATTATTTCATTTGCACTCTCCTTTCTCCTCCAAATGCATTCATTATTTCATTTGCACTCTCCATTCTCCTCCAAATGCATTATTTCGTTTGCACTCTCCATTCTCCTCCAAATGCATTAGTTCATTTGCACTCTCCATTCTCCTCCAAATGCATTATTTCATTTGCACTGTCCTTTCTCCTCCAAATGCATTCATTATTTCATTTGCACTGTCCTTTCTCCTCCAAATACATTATTTCATTTGCACTCTCCTTTCTCCTCCAAATGCATTCATTATTTCATTTGCACTCTCCTTTCTCCTCCAAATGCATTCATTATTTCATTTGTACTGTCCATTCTCCTCCAAATGCATTCATTATTTCATTTGCACTCTCCATTCTCCTCCAAATGCATTCATTATTTCATTTGCACTCTCCATTCTCCTCCAAATGTATTCATTATTTCATTTGCAGACTCCTTTCTCCTCCAAATACATTATTTCATTTGTACTCTCCATTCTCCTCCAAATGCATTATTTCATTTGCACTCTCCATTCTCCTCCAAATGCATTCATCATTTCATTTGCACTCTCCTTTCTCCTCCAAATACATTATTTCATTTGTACTCTCCATTCTCCTCCAAATGCATTATTTCATTTGCACTCTCCTTTCTCCTCCAAATGCATTCATTATTTCATTTGCACTCTCCTTTCTCCTCCAAATGTATTCATTATTTCATTTGTACTCTCCAATCTCCTCCAAATGCATTATTTCATTTGCACTCTCCTTTCTCCTCCAAATGCATTCATTATTTCATTTGCACTCTCCTTTCTCCTCCAAATGTATTCATTATTTCATTTGCACTCTCCATTCTCCTCCAAATGCATTCATTATTTCATTTGCACTCTCCTTTCTCCTCCAAATGTATTCATTATTTCATTTGCAGACTCCTTTCTCCTCCAAATGTATTCATTATTTCATTTGCACTCTCCTTTCTCCTCCAAATGCATTCATTATTTCATTTGCACTCTCCTTTCTCCTCCAAATGCATTCATTATTTCATTTGCACTCTCCTTTCTCCTCCAAATGCATTCATTATTTCATTTGTACTCTCCAATCTCCTCCACATGCATAATTTCATTATTTCATTTGTACTCTCCATTCTTCTCCAAATGCATTCATAATTTCATTTGTACTCTCCATTCTCCTCCAAATGCATTCACTATTTCATTTGTACTCTCCAATCTCCTCCAAATGCATTATTTCATTTGCACTCTCCTTTCTCCTCCAAATGCATTCATTATTTCATTTGCACTCTCCTTTCTCCTCCAAATGTATTCATTATTTCATTTGCACTCTCCATTCTCCTCCAAATGCATT
>JAECUM010026350.1:0-40591 GCA_016617855.1 Megalonaias nervosa
ATGCAATATTTATAAATCTTGGAAACTGAACAGCACCAAATGCTTCATTTTATTAAACATTTCAGTGGTTTCATTTGGTTTTGTGTTTTATGGCACAGCAACAGAATAAGATTTTACAGTGTTGAAACTACTGGAGTAAACTGCCTTGCCCAAGAACACACCATGGCCACCAACCCAAGACAATCTAGAAGATGGATTCGAACCTGCAACCTTTCTTTCATGGGTCTGACAAACTAACCACTAAGTCACTGTGGTTCCTGCCTCCAGTTGTCAAATTACCATATGCATACAAGTGCATGACCACTAGTATAAGGCATAAAATGGTTAATTTCAATTAAGGAATTCCAAACATTCTTACCAATATTCTCTCCACTGTCATAAAAATAAGAATTAAAATGAATGGTGCTAATAATGACGGACTGTCTCAATTGCAAAGACTAACAAAAAGCTGCCAAAATAGTGAAGGGATGGGTAGCCTTGCAACAGAAGCATATCACAGAAGTTGCTTCTATTTTGCCTCAGTTTGAGAAAATTACAGTGGCTCTTCAAAAATCTTAGTACATAATTGCTTTAAAATGATAGTGTACACTGTTCACAAAATGAGACTAATAACGGATGAATTATTTTAGAACTTAAATTAACCTTGTTCTTCATGACTTGGGATGATATGAAAATGGACCATTACAAAGTAATTTAATATGTCAAACAAATGTGCTCATAAAACAGCTTGACCAGCATCAAAATATCTCATTTCCCATCTCCCATTTTAATAATCAAAAACTAAAATAATCTTAATCTAGGCATGAGGTATTGGGTCAAAGTTGGTTTAAGTATTGAAATGTTGCTGCAAGAGTGCAGCAGTATTAATAACTCTCTACACTTATGACAGTCTAAATGGCCACCTAATAAAACCTTTAGGTGATTATTAGATGACAGATGCAAAAGCAAATGAAAATTGCTGCTATCTATAGGTGTCTACATCTGCTGAAACTGAGTTTCACAAGAGATACTAGTGGTTGAAAGATCTCAAAACATACCATGTCTGCTCAAATTAAACATTATGTCAGCTCCTGAATTTAAATCGAACTTGAATATGAGTGATTCCAACCAAAGTATGTTTAAGTATGGTTGTGGTTAATTTCAGGATTCGGGGAAGGAGGTTATGACTGGGAATGGTGTCTGGGCTGATCAAGCTGGAAACAATTTGATTTCTTGTGAAAAAATTCCAGGAGTATACCATATATATTCGCTTATAAGTCAACTTTTTTTTTTACTAAAAAAGAAATCTAAGAATGCACAGATGGGGTCATCTTATAAGCAAGATATAAGAAAAATGTTTTAAAATCTACCTTTACCATAATGACTATATATCTTGGAATACTTTAAGTCTTGGGACACCCATAATTATTTTAAAAAGTAATTTTTTATGACCAATAAATGCTGGGACACAAAATTACAGCAATAGTTTCATGTATTATAAGTCTCTGGACACCAACATATTTTTCTACTAATCAAATAATGTATTGAAACTACAATAAAGACGTTTCAGAAATAATGCTTTTAAAACAACTGTAATACTGTCAAAACTCTGTTTTAGTTTGCTTTGATGTTAGTGACCTTAACTGTTTACACAGACATGGTAGTTGTGCTAATATCAGGGAGTACATGGGAATTAAACATCAAAGTATTTAGAATACCCAAGCCAATTTCAGGGTTTAAACACTTACAGTAACTGGCTTGGACTGCTGTTCGAAAATGAAAGAAATATCCACCAATTATAAACCAAGGAGACGCAAAAATAAACAGTTTCCCAACGTATATATTTTCAGGTTCAAACTTTCTTTTAAGCGTCGCTCATTACAATTATTTTTTATTTTTATTTTTTTTTTACCTTTTTTTATTCCTGTCTTAGGATGGTCAATTAACCTAGTGTTTTGATAGAGTTGCTAAATTGATAATATCGCCTTACTCCTTTAGCATGTAAAAGCAGCACTGCTTTGTTTTCCCCAGTGGACAATCTGCAGTACTATTCTTGTTTATCCCTGTAAAGTTTATAACTAGTGTGCCATGAATTTGATCCTTGTTCAGTGCCATGTTGTGTCCCTTAGATCATGCTGTACAACTGACATCTGTCCAGTTGCAGTAATCCTTTGAAATGATTTCAAAGACTGTATTATCAAAGTGTCTCTTACAGACCCCAAGCTCAACCTCTACATATGAATAGCCCAGTGTTCTGTCAATTAGAGTGTACTTTGTCAGTTAGATATCATACATCATGAATTGCTAAACTTAGATACTTTCATCAATATGGGGAAAAAAAAACGTAATGTCTACAATGGAGCATTTAAGTTAAAGGTGAGAGACTTTACAGAGAAAGACAACACTAGTAATGCGGAACAAAATTTGGTGTGTCAAAGAAACATATATATGACTGGTTCAAGATAAAGTCAGTTCTAGTTGATGGTGTCAGATATAAATTTTAATACTGGAAAGCCCTTATGCAAATTGGGAGTTTTGTTTGAACTAGTGGGTTCTAAAGCAGTGTGGTTGGGCACATTTGATGCAGTCTATGAAACAGAAGTTCATACCTATCAACCCCTTGAAATGAAAACCTGTATGCCAGTCCAATAAAAACCTTACACAAAAAAATGTATTCATACATTATGTAAGATCAACAGTGTTAAAACAACAAATGCCATAAAGGAACTAATTTTACACACATTTACATAATTATTTACATCTCTGAAACTTTTTTTTATTTTATTCTTTTCGTTTTGAGTGTGTCATAACACACACACACACAAGTTATTATATGCAACACATGCACCCTTTGCACTTTTCAAAATGTAATCGGGGGTTTTAAAGCCTATGCTGCAGGTGTCAATGTTTATTTTACACTGTAAAAATGATGTCAGTGTGACTGCATTCAGGGACTTCCTACAATCTGTATGTATTTTTTTCATCATAGAAAAAGATCTCTCACAGTCTGCATTACTGTGAGGCAAGGTAAGTAGTCGCTGAATAACTAATTTCAGATTTGGGAAGCATATGCCACCAGTATTAATTGTCTGGCTGATAATATCCAGCCAGTAGCTACAAAAGCTCCTTTTCTGGCGATCATCTGTTAATACAGGCACACACTCATCAGGAAGCATGCAATAATCCTCAAACTCATCTTTAAGTGCTTCATGATCCAGGTGTGGAGCAACTCAAAAACGAAAGTGTCGCTACTAGTAGAAAAAAAAATACATGCAACGTATTTTGAAAAACGAATTTTCAAGGTGTAATATTAACTTCTTATGGATTTATCATGATCTCATTATTACATATTTACATTTTTCCCCCATAAACCCATAGTCCTACAATGTAAGACCTTGACCTGATATTTATTTTTTGTGCGTTGAAGTCTTACTTCCCAATAATGGCACTGTGTAGCGTGTTCTGATGTTGATTAATTTTGGAATGATAAGTAAAATATTTAGGAATCTCTCACACATCTGGTATCCCATATCGGCGGTTTTCTACAAATTAAAATTATAATGTTTTAGTTAGACCTTACTTACACTGATGTGTTTTTCCTACTAAATTCAAATTCCCACACAAGCAAATGGACATGTTTTCAAGTTCTGTTGGTCTACATTTCAGTTGACTGGAATGCGATGGAAGCCAGGAATACCAAAATTGGTCAAAAGGATGATAAAAATCTTGAACGAAACGAAGCTATCTAAACACTTTCTTCAGTCTTAATATATTTTTATTTGTTTCGTTAAAGAAGAATACTTCAACTTAACCTGATTTCGGCATTCCTGGCTTCCATCGCTCTCCAAAGCATATTAGAGTTATCCCCACGATGCTTGCGTATAGCTAAAAAAGATTCTGGATCGTGCTCAATTTTAAAAAAAATTACATCCAGACTCCCGGGATTAACAAAAAGAAATTTGAAAATTGTTTTTAAAACATAAATTTTTAATACAAAAAAAGTACAAAATGGTTGTACAGTCGTACACTTACAAAAATGAAAAAAAAAGTACAAATTACGGGTAACCTGTACAAGTTGACAGGTATGAAAGTTGGAGCAACATCAAACATACCAAGCTGTGATCCTTGGCAGCACATCAGTACTACAACCATTGGATGTTTGCCTAAACAAGCAGCTCAAATGCAAATATACATTAACAGTAGCACCAGCAAATTGTAGATGGGCCCAAAGAATTTACAAAGGCAAGAAATATGAAGCATCCAGGTTATTGAGTTAGTATCTCAGTGGGTGTCTAATGCATGGGAGGAATTCCAAATGAGAATGGTGGTCAAATCACTTAAGAAATGTGGTATTTCCAGTGTAAAAGCTGGGACAGAGGATGAAGAACTTTTCAGTGATTTCATTTGAGACAAGGCCAACAATGAAATACCAACAGATGACATTAATGACGAAGAATCAGCATTTGATTATGAATCAGATGAGGAGTCCAAGTCGGACAATGTTGACAACAACCGGATGACAGTGGAGGAATTCAAAACTTTATTTGGTAAGTCCGACAATGAAAATGAATTCTTGGGCTTTGAACCAGATGATATCAAACAGTGATATTTACAGGATATCATGAATCACTAAAATGTGGAATTTACTTTCTTGATTATAATACTTTTTTAATTAATATACTATGAGATATTTTGAGTTGCAATACAATGTGATATTGTGAGTTGCTACAATTCTTGATTAAAATTTGTATACCCATAAACGACATATAATTCAATTCAAGGACTTATCATATAAATGGATTAAAAATGTTAAGCATTAAGGATTTCATTACATGAAGATAGACAAATTGTAAGTTGTCAATTTGTTTGTACATATTCAACATAACACAAATGTATTTATTCTACATTGGCTTTGTCTTTGTTTGTCCTATCTGTCTGTCTATCCATCTATCCAGTTTGACTTGTTTATTTTTCCCCAAGTGCAACTCTCATTGACCACATGTCAACCCTAGCAGATGGATTTGCCTTGCAAAAAACCCCTCAATTTATTAGAGGATCACAGAGAAATCCCTTATTGCAGCCTTAAAGTTGGGGGGGAGGGGGTCAACTTATAGTCAAATTGACTAAGAAGTAAGTATATATGGTATTCCAGAAATTGGAAATTTTGCATGATTTTGAAATATTTTACATTGGGACTGAGACCTATTCTCATTCAGATATTTTCAGTCTGTGAAGAACCTTAATAAATATTAAATTTTGATGACCCTAATCTTACAAACTAGCCACATACCTGCCTCATCTTCACTGGAGTTAAGTTTAGCAGCAACTTCATCATCCACAGTTTCTGTCTCTGTTATGTTGTCAGTGTCATACTCAAAGAAGGACTGCTCGAACATCTTAGCTATATCCAGTTGCTTAGCATCCTAAAGGTAAAGAATTTCAACATGGTTAAGGGTGCCTATATTTCATCATTGTGCCCTCTGAGATGACTAAGTTACCACTGTTGTTGTGGGGCATTAAAAAACCCACGGACATGCTGCTCCAGACAGAGTGTTACATTTTTTGAATAACTAGTTATGAGTCCAAGTCTTCCAACTGTCTAATTAAAGCTGCTGAACAAGTAACAAATAACTGAAAGAGCTGCCTGTTAAGTTTTCCTACTTTCAAAATTCAATTACATCCCTTGTTGTGGGAGATAACTTTCAAAATTCAATTACATCCCTTGTTGTGGGAGATAAGATGATTTGTTCATGTAAGCAAGTCATGTTCCACGAGGGCAAAGAATGAGTGCAGCATCAATTGTCATTGGTGAACAAATCTTATCATCTCCCCAAAGCAAGGGCTATAAATTGTTTCTTTTATACCAAACTGTGTGACAGAGACATAACTGTGTGAGGATGACATAGCAGTTTGTTTCCTGACACATGGCATTCTGTATGCCTAATCCTTAACATTCTTACTTTTATGATATAATAATACCCAAAAGTAGGTTTTTAACAAAGTTACAACAATACTTAGGTAATCCACAAAAAGAGCATGCACCAGGATTTCCTTTTTGACCATTTCTAAATATAAAGGCCGACATCTAAATTATCCTACATATTCACAAAAAGGGGAAGGAAGGCAAGTAAGTGGTGATGGAAATTAAATTGGTTCTAAACTTGTGTGGCTAAAGGTAAACCACGTAACAATTTAGAACCTGCTCAAACCTGCCAAATAAACAGCCAGAAAAAAAGTAAAACTTGTGACACCACCAACTGTCCAGTGTCTGATACTTCAGGAAAATTGCTTACCTTGAGTCTTGTAGTATCTACCTCAGAGAAGTCATCTTTAGTCAAGCCTGCTTTACTCAACACATCCAGTTTCTTCTGCACTAGTGGCCTGTAACATAAATAATACATGTACCTGCTTAATCATGGTGCAGTGAAAGTATAAAACAATTTAAACATTATGGAAAAAATGCAATCCATATTCATATTGTTCTATGACAGCATAATAATTGGCATCAAGTCATGAAAATATTTAACACACAAACTGAAGATTGCAATTTTGGAGGAAAAGTGCTTCATAAATGCTTCCGGTTTTAAATTCTGGACTAGCCATACATGAAGTATATCAACAATTCTGCAGACAGACTACCTGTCAGTTGAAAATCTATCCAAGATCTCTGTATTGTGAAAAAGGACATCATGGGACAAACTTTCTGTAATTATATCAGATCCTAAAATTGCCATATTTACTGCACATGTGCAATAAATAAGCCTAATACGATAGACATAAGGCAACTTTATAAACACTTTATAAAGCACAAGACAGCAGAGGTGTGAAAGCTTATCTCTTTGACTATCAAAAGCCCTAAAATTGAATAAGTCTTCCAAGGCCTGTACTACAGACATTACAAAATTGAATAAGTCTTCCAAGGCCTGTACTACAGACATTACAAAATTGAATAAGTCTTCCAAGGCCTGTACTACAGACATTACAAAATTGAATAAGTCTTCCAAGGCCTGTACTACAGACATTACAAAATTGAATAAGTCTTCCAAGGCCTGTACTACAGACATTACAAAATTGAATAAGTCTTCCAAGGCCTGTACTACAGACATTACAAAATTGAATAAGTCTTCCAAGGCCTGTACTACAGACATTACAAAATTGAATAAGTCTTCCAAGGCCTGTACTACAGACATTACAAAATTGAATAAGTCTTCCAAGGCCTGTACTACAGACATTACAAAATTGAATAAGTCTTCCAAGGCCTGTACTACAGACATTACAAAATTGAATAAGTCTTCCAAGGCCTGTACTACAGACATTACAAAATTGAATAAGTCTTCCAAGGCCTGTACTACAGACATTACAAAATTGAATAAGTCTTCCAAGGCCTGTACTACAGACATTACATCAGTCCCTCACACTATGCATATTTCTAACTGTCACAGTGTGTCACAGTGTGTCACAGTGTGTCGTCGGCACATCTTATCTAGGCCCAAATTTAAAATGTAGATACTAACAAGAACAACTAATGTCTATTCCCATCCTTTAAGACTTCGAGGTAAATGCTCATCAATTTGGTGTTATGTATTTGTAAAGTAGTAAGGGCTGTTCCATTTAAACATACATGGTACTCAGGGAGGGCAGTTTTTTTAAAAAATATATGCCAGGGTACCTTAATTTCACAGAACTCATATTAAAATAAGAAAATTCTAAATTGCATCTATGGGCGAGTACCACACATTAAAAGTGCCTTCCCTAGGTCCCAGGTATATTTTACTGGAACAGACCTAAGTCTCCTTCTTCTCAATAATAATTTCTACAAACAATGGAGTGGAAAATATAACTTACTGTCCCAAAACCTACTGTGTAGAATTTTTTAAAGAAATCTTTTTTAAACAGAAATATTCTTTATCCAGAGCAAACAAAAAAATTTATACTAAAAACAAAGTTAACCCTTTCTAAACTTAGAACTTGAAAAAAAATGATACCCCTATAGCAAAGTATTTTGATACAACAGCCACTCTTTATGTTATTATTCAGTGACAGGGCTTGACAAATACCATAGCAAAAAATCATGAGAGTAAAGGAATCATTACGGATCAAAAAAAACTAAAGCTGTCTCAAACAGGACTAAATTCTCAATGTAAACTGTACTGATATTTCCAACAAAAGAGACATGTAGCATACATTTGTTAGGCCTCACTTCTAACATGACTCAGTTAAACGTCTATCCCCTCCCCTTTAAAATTGGTAGAACATCCATTCTCTTTCACCCTACTATAAGTCCAGGTGTATTTTGCAAGTCAGAACCATCTGTAAGGCATGACTAGTTGTTGATGAGTCAGAGTTACATTTTGGAAAAATAAACAAGCCAAACTAGATAGACTGATATGAAAAATAACGAAAAAACCAGTGTAAAATAATAAATACGACTATAATTAGTGGAATATGTCACAAATAAATTGCAACTTACACTTTGTCCATTTTCAAATCAATAAAATCCAAATAAATGTACATACAACTATGGTGTAATGAGCACCATAATTAGATGTATAAACACAGTGCACCATATATGCATTTCTGATTTCTGGACAGAAACAGTGGCATGAAAACATAAATATATTTTTGAATATACATTATTTTTTACTTATTGAAAATATGCTGAGTTTCCAATATTACCCCTAGATTTATCAAAGTTTTGTATGTTGTGCTCATAAGATGACTTCTACCCTGCAAGAATCAAATTTTCATAAAAAAGAAAAACATAACTTAAAAGCGTAACATACAGTGTATGTTAGATCAACATCCTGTTATTTACATTCATAGAAAGCAAATTAGCAGAAACATTTGGAAACATAAAGACTTTGTTATTTAAAACTTAATAGACAGAGAAAGAGATAAACTGAGACTCGAAGACCTGAAATTGAAAGTGTAAAGAGTGAGAGAGAGTCAGGTGACAAACAGAGAAAGAGATAAACTGAGAGTCGAAGACCTGAAATTGAAAGTGTAAAGAGTGAGAGAGAGTCAGGTAACAAACAGAGAAAGAGATAAACTGAGCATCAAAGACCTGAAATTGAAAGTGTAAAGAGTGAGAGAGAGTCAGGTGACAACAGAGAAAGAGATAAACTGAGAGTCGAAGACCTGAAATTGAAAGTGTAAAGAGTGAGAGAGAGTCAGGTGACAACAGAGAAAGAGATAAACAGAGAGTCGAAGATCTGAAATTGAAAGTGTAAAGAGTGAGAGAGAGTCAGGTGACAACAGAGAAAGAGATAAACTGAGAGTCGAAGACCAGAAATTGAAAGTTATGTAAACAGTCTCAATACAAATTCTGGATGTAAAAACATTAAAATTCATTTCATTTACCAGATGTAATCATCTGCTGTGCCCTGGGCAACCAGGTAGTGGACATTAACACAGTCATGTTGACCAATACGATGTGCTCGATCTTCTGCCTGGACCAGAATCTATGTTGAAAATATGTGTCAAGAACACTTGTAACAAACTTCCTGCTACCATTAAAAAGTACGCATTACAAAATGCACATTTAAAATATCAGGAAACAAACACAGAAATTGTGCCTGTGATCCACTTCAGGCGTTAGACAGTGAGGTATGGAAAATTATTATGAAATTTAAACATACTTTGTGAGGTTTTTTTTCTATATTTTATCCAAGTGCATCTGATATGAAAACATAAACCATGTTATTTTGGTAAACTTTTGCCAGATATGAAAAGAGCCATAGAACAAACTTAAACTTAATGTATCACATGTCATTCATTATATAACAAATATATGTATATATGTATAATATATATATATATATATATATATATATATATATATATATATATATATATATATATATAATGAGTAAGAAAAGGTTTAGCACAAAGAAATCTGTTCCAGGAAATGAGCCGGTACAATAACCCATAATTCTGAGAATGTTCTTTTTGAGATATCACAAACACATGAAAAATGAAATTTTTGTAGTAAATTATGTTTATCCAAAAATACCTGATCATATTAACAGTTGGAAATAATTCTCTGCTTAATTTGAATTCAGCTATCCCTGAAAGATGAGAAAATGTCTTTCTGTCTACATATCATGTAGATGAAGGAAAGCAATTCTTACAAATCAAGTCCCATAGTTCCTGGAAAGGTGGCCACCAATATCTCAGATGTAACCGTTGAAGCTTAAGCAAAACCTGTAACATTTCAAAGTGTGTACTGAGACCTTCTGCTTTGCCTATCTCAACAAACTGATCATGGAAAGGGAGAGAGCACAGTTACTTGTGGGGTTGCCCAATGACAGTAACCGGTCTTTTTTAAACAAAGCCAGGTTGCATCATTAATATGACTGAGGCATCAGAACTAAACTGCAAGTTGTTTCAGATCCATGGACTGCACATACAACTCCTTCATCCCTAGAGCTAGTGCTGTCTGGAAGTAAGTACTGTATAATAACTGCTTCAGTGTGTCATGGAAGACAGGGGTTTGAACTAGGATGAGTTAAGCCACATCAAGACCCAAGAAATATTCTGTTTTTTGGAACCAAGTGAGTGAGCATGGCCTGGATATGTTGAAATTGGACAAGTTGGATAGGTCCTTGTTGTGCCCATTTTCACTTCTTTCATGATGTCTCAACATATTTGAGATCATCAAACAGTATCCTTTTCTTGTAATAGGGCTAGCTTCTTGTCTTCAAAGAGGAAAAGAAAGCAGTCAGCCAGTTGGAGGATGGAGGCTGAAAGTAGTCATATCATTAACATGACACCAGTCTTTGAAAATGTGCAACTTCACCTCATATACCTTCAAAGTAGAGGGCCATACAGTTATTGTGATCCTCTCCACAAATGAAAAGCTGAACTCCTTGTCACAAATGCATCCATAATATGACCCAGGCATGCTGAAGAAATTATCCAGACATAGATGGAATAATGGTGATCTCAGCTGCTTGTCAGTGTGGGGGACACTAGTTTCCTTTCAGGATAGGCAAAAGATCGCCAGTGTCACCATGTCAAGCAGGGAGTTGACATGACATTCCTGACCAGCTTAAATGTTGCATTAAACCCTTTATAAAGAGTGGAGCAGATCTGTTGATGTCAAAACCTTGTCTAAACTAGGTACATCTGAATGATAAACAGTATGAGATTGACCAGTGTGGTGAGAAAGTTACTAACAACTTACACACTGAAAAAGAATGCCAATGAATTACTGTGGTCACAAATTTTATTAGAGAGATCTTGGGTCATTTTTGCAATCTCTGATGATTGTGGCAAAATTTTGAAAGATGGATGATCGTCACCATCATCAGGGCCAGTGCAAGTCAATATGGTGCCCTGTGCATAACAGACATGTCATACCCGCTTCCCGCAATCATTAAAATATTTGCTGATAAGAAAGCTTGTAAGAAAGTTATGGTCAAAAATAAAAAGACTTTCATGTGAGGAAACAGCAAAGGTTTCATTTCATTTTAGCTCCCTTGTCTGATTTTTGTGTCCCTTTATTCTCCGATTTGGTGCCCTTCTGAAAATGGCTCACTGTGCAAGTGCACTGTTCACACATAGCTTGCATCAGCACTGCCATCATCAATGTCAACCAAGACCTTGACTATGTACATAGTACTGACTACCAGTGGATGAAGGCATTACAATAGAGTCAAAGTTTTGGACATCTCTTTGAGTGCAGCCTTAAAACTAAATTCCATCCATGATATTGTTGGACTGGAAGATTCAGGTAAGTCCGTGTTTCCCCCATCATTGACTAGGGGATAGTCCTATTCCAGTATGTTCCGAGTCCAGGGGTATAGCATTCCATATGGAAATGATGACACCAAATTACCACATGTTAAAAAGGTTCTACCTGTCGGATATGCTAGTAGGGCCAACCGAGTAGTGTCCAGCAAGAACCATGGCCAGTTCACCAGTCCAAGATTAGCAAATCATGACCACAATAGTAAATATTGCACATTCATACAGCTGGACTGGTTGGTTGACAGTCAAAATGGCATATGGCAGATGAAAAATGCCATGATGGTTGGGTGGTATGGCCGGCTGGCCATCTGTCCATACAAGTCAAACTGCAGCTCATTTTAGGTCTGGTCAGCTGGCCAGTCAAACGAGTCAAATAATACACCCTCACAACCTGCAAGTACATTGTCCTGCACAGATGGAATATGGGGAGTTGTATATTTACACCTTATAGGCAGAGATAGATATGACTCTAAACCATCAGTCACCATAGGCAGGGTGATATTTGACTTAGAATTGTCACGTCTCGTGGGCAGAGCTAAAGGCTTGTCCAAAATGAGATTCTGAAATATTTCCTATTCTGTTGTCAACAGTCTCAAGAAAGAGAATATGTGATTCCAACTCTTGGTGGAAATCATCTCTCATTCCCCCTTTATTAAGATCTGAAATTGTCTTCTGAATGTTCATGTCCCACCATACCCAATGAAACTTGTCAAAGATTCTTATGTGGGACACAGGCTCACAGTACCTCATATTGTGAAGAAATAGATATTGCTCTTTTCTGCTGCCCTTGAACTGTTTTGTAAGGACATAAGATTATGTATTTTCTATCCACACAGTACCCACTTTATAAGTGTTTGATGAAGAACAATTGGTACAGAGTAGGCACGCTTTGTGAACGTCCTCAACTACTTTGAATCTCTTGCATTTGTTAGACCATGTTGTCATCTGTGCAATGTTACGTGTAGGCTCGTACAAATGTAACAAAAGAAAAGAGTAAAGTCAACAAGCTTTGTAAATTTTAACAAAGTAATTTATTTCCCTAGAAAACAAGGTAAAAATATGAAATAGGACTTATGGTTTGTGAATATAGTCCAAAACTTAATCCTAGAATTGAAAAATATAAGTCCTATCATTAAACAGTTCTAATTGAGTCCAGGTTCGAATCTCGATGAAGTTCCAATATGAAAGGCGATGACGTCAGATGAGGTCGTTGTACTGATGGCAACAGATCCTCGTCGAATCACAATTTATAATGTTCCCGTTTAGAATTCCAGAATAAATTTCCACTGTATGTCTTTTGTCCCAGAAATTTTATAAAAAAGAAGCACTTGTGTAGTTTTCTAGAGAATAAATTATTAAATTCCAAAAAAATAGATGAACTTCAAAACAATCTGGCATCAACAATAGAAACACCTTGTACCCTCAAGGTGTAAGATACGACTGCCTGGGTCTACTAAAAACCGTCTGTCTTAACACACGATTTTAGATCACATGGTGGCTCATGTGATGGCTACGTGATTCACTAATTTGAACAGCGCAATTAAAAAAAATGCCATTTATCACGTAGGTCGGAATAGCCCTATCTAAAAATCAGATTCTCACGCTGGAAACATAAAAAAGAAAGGCTGTTTACAATTTAGCTAACACGTGGGCCGAATATGACCTTGATAATAGCCAATTGTCTTCACTCGATGTTTACAAAATCTATGAACCAAAGTGAGCTAAAAATAGTGCTTAAGTCATACTTTTACGTTCTAATCAGACTGATATTTTTTTTTCAAAAATATCAAATCCCGTGAAAATAATCATTACAATAAAATGTAATGAAACAAAAAATAAAATAGAAAAAAAATTTAAAAACTAACACACAAGTAATTAAATTACATATACGTAACAGTAATGAAAGAGATAATACATACAACAATTATATATATATATATATATATATATATATGAAAGAAATGGCAACCACATCATAAACAAGTTATAATTAGACTAAATGCTTCAAGACAGCACCCAGGAAATTCCACCAGTGAAAAGATATGCTGCTATTCAAGGTCAAATGTGAAGAAAATGAACAGAACAATATGTTTAAAAAATATCAATAAATGCATCGGTGTTTACACAAATGTTGTATGCAACATATAAAACATTTACTTACTTTATGACTGAAAAAGAAAGATGGATGGTTAAATTTAATGTATAGAATTGGATAGAATTAACTGGATGTCCAAAGGATATCCTAGCATGTGCAGCAAAAAGTGAAAAACTGATCTAACTGGATATACTGGCAGCCACCTAGTGGGTAGAAAGGGAAGAGATCCTGTAAAAGTTGCTTCCATTTGTCTATGTAATGTATAAGACAAAAAGACACTTTCTGTTTTTCGGGGGGGGGGGCAGGCGCTGGATTCAGAGGTAGCAAAGAACTTTAGGCTAATGTAATGTGATCAGGCAATATATTTGCAGGAGAAATGCAGGAATCATATCAAAAAAATGTTAACACAGGAGAACTAAAATTATGATACAAAATATCTTGTGCATGTATTTAAGTTTCCATTCATAAACTGGATAAGCAGATAATTATATAATCGGCCACACTAATATTACAAGGGGAAGCTTCAAAGGGGGAGCAACTCTAATGTTGTTGGCACTCAGGCAAAAAGAAGTTTATTTACCCCTGGATTCCAGAATAATTCTGCAAATATAACTAGACTAGATGCCGAGAGATTGAGGCCAGCATTAGCAGCAGTTATGGACAGAATGGCCACTCGTATGGAGTCTTTACTTTGAAATTTGCGACAGAAAAAATTTCGCTGTTCTGCATTAGTCCTTCCATCTATGCGGATGTAGTTTGACTCAATCTGAAAATGTAAATGTTTCATTTGGTATGCCATTTTCCTCTCTGTATTTGGTCCCAAACACTAATTTTCTTTGTCATTGACACTCCAAAATTTGTCAAAAGAATATATTGTTTGGGAGAATTAAGTTTCATAATACCAGAACTTGTCATGGGAGTTTACATTACTAAAATCTCTATTAAACCAGTAAGATAACACAGTAAAACCTGTCTTGAAAGACCACTCCTAAGTGAGATCACCTGTCTTACAGTACTAATATCCCTATTAAACCAGTTATTATAGTTAATACAGTAAAACCTATCTTGAAAGATCACTGCTAAGTAAGACCACCTGTCTTACAGTACTAAAATCCAAATTAAACCACTTGTTATAGTTAATATAGTAAAACCTGTCTTGAAAGACCACCACTATGTGAGAACACCTAACATACAGTACTAAAATCCATATTAAACCACTTCTTCTAGATAAGATAATACTCAGATCATCATCAATGACGAAAATGTCGACTTGAAATGCATAAAACTATTCCTTTACCTTTACAAATAAGCAAATGCAGAGATATTTGTTCTCCCGAGAGTATATTGACAAACTATGGTCCAATCATAGTTTATGCAATTTTTTACTATCTGTATATACAAGAAAATGCATTGAGTGGTTACATCATGTTTATTCCTCTTTTTGAATAAGCATTTTATGATAATATTGGAATATCTTTTGGTGAAGGTGTGATATAGTGGTGTTAGTTGTGACAGAATAACGAATTATAATGATGCTGACTGGTATTGGGATAATAGTAATTATAATGACAGTATATACAAAAGAAAGAAGTATACCAGTAATATTCATATTACACACCTTTTCTTTAATAGCATCTTCAAGAGCATCCAGCATCTCCTGATGATGAGCAAAAACCAAAAACTTCTTCTCCCCCTCTAAAAGGTCTAAAACATAGTCCCTGTAAATTAAAAACATAATACCATCTGTCTGCAAGTCTGCTTGGTCATAATGTATTTACAGTACAGTGCTTAAAAACATAATATCAGTCTGTTTGCCGGTCTATCTTCTCTTAATGAATTTACAGTACCATGCCTGAAAACGGAATATCGGCCTGTCTGCCAGTCTGCCTGGTTGTAATGTACTTATTATAATAATAATAATAATAATAATAATAATAATGAGGACTTTGTATAGCGCCTAATCTTTAGAAGCTCTAAGCACTTTACAACATTTGACAACACTTAAAAAAACATATACAATGATATGATTACAAAAATAAAAACAAACACCATGAAATTAGAAAACAGAAAACATGCTGAAAATATTTAAGGTAAGGAAACATTATTAGGTCTTTAAGTCTGTTCTTGCAGTTGAAATAGGTGAGTTTTAAGAATGCTCTTGAATGAGATCACTGTCTCTTTGTGTCTAAGTTCAGTGGGCAATTCGTTCCACGTTGCTGGGCCCTGGTATGCAAAACAACATTGTCCATATGATTTTATTTTCATAGTGGGAATAATGAGAAAATGAGTGTCAGAAGAGGACCGTAAGTATCTTGCTGGTGTGTACACATGGGTGAGGTCGGATAGGTATGTTGGACTGGAGCCCGTCAGTGAAACATTGCACAGAGAACAAATTTTGTGTTTAATTCTGGATCGAATGGATAGCCAATGTAGGGTACAGAGCAGGGGGGTGGGCATGCTCTGATCGTGGTACTCTAAGGATGATCCGAGAAGCTGTTTTGAACTTTTTGAAGTTTCTGGAGTAGATATTGAGACGAACCAGACAGAATTGAGTTACAATAGTCCAGTCTTGAAAGTACTAAGGAACACACAAGTGTTTTAGTGGCATCAACTGAAAGATACTTGCGAATGGAGCTGATGCATCTCAGCTCAAAATGCAGCCTTGCATATATGTTCATGACATGTTGGTGCAATGAGAGAGTACTGTCGAGAGTAACACATAGGTTTCATACTGACTGTGTGAATTTGATGTTGGTGTTGCTGATATTTATTGTTTGAGGTAAAGGATGTGAAAGAGAAAGTCTTTCTGTTGTAATCAGAATGGCTTCAGTTTTATCATCATTCATCTGCAGCTTGTTACATGTCATCCATGATTTCACATCAGAAATGCACCTCTCTACACCTTGGATGGTAGCTTCAACTTCAGTTGGGTGGCTAGATTTGTATATTTGGGTGTCATCAGTATACAATTGGTGAGACACTGGATGATGATCTATGACACTTGAAAGTGGCTGAGTGTATAGAATGAAGAGAACAGGTCCAAGAACAGACCCCTGTGGAACACCACAACATAGGTCAACTGGGTTGGAGTGTTTTCCATTTGTGGACACAATTTGTGTCCTGTTGACCAAGTAGGACTTGAACCATAGTAAGGCTGTATCATGAATGCCAAATACATGCTGGAGGCGGTGAAGTAATATATCATTGTCTATTGTGTCAAATGCTGCAGACAAGTCAAGGAGAGTGAGGACTGTAATCTTTCCACTATCCAAAGCAGAGAGAAGGTCATTAACTACTTTCAGAAGAGTAGTTTCAGTACTGTGGCAAGGGCGATATGCAGACTGTACATTGCTAAAAAGACTGTTTGAATTCAGATGAGATACAAGCTGGGATAGAACAACTTTTTCTAAGATTTTTGACATGAATGGGAGATTAGAAACTGGGCGGTAGTTCTTTAAATCATTATGGTCGAGTGTTGGTTTCTTCAGCAGAGGCTTTACAATGGCAGTTTTGTAAAATGATGGGAATTCCCCGGATGCGAGAGAGGTATTAATAACATCAGTTAGTGAAGGCAATATTGGATCTAAACACTCAAGAAGCAGTGATGTCGGAATCAAATCAAGTTCACATGACTTTGGTGCACTCTTCATCAAGATTGTAAGTACTAAATCCATAGAGACAGGTCCAAATGCTGCTAACAGTTACCGCTGAAATTCTGTATCGTAACTGTATGGTGACGACGAGTCAATTGAAATTGTGTTGTCAAGCTCATCTCTGATGATCTGTACTTTGTCACGGAAGAAATCTGCAAACAGGTCTGGAAGGTCAACTAGAGTGAAGGTAGTTGGAAGTGGTGTACATTTGTTCCTTGACATTAGCTTGTTAGTAATCTCGAATAGCTCTTTGCAGCTGGAACTTTCCGTGATCATAGTACTGTAGTGGGCTGATTTTGCTGCATGGACTATGTTTGTGACATTCTTCTTAGCGGCTTCATAGATCTGCTTATGAATAGTGAGTCTGGTGGAAAGCCAAAGCCTCTCAGCTTTACGGTGGTCTCTTTTTGCAGTGCGAAGCTGGTCCCTAACACTGCTATACCACGGAGAACACTTTTGAATTGATACTCTGCACTTGGTTGCTGGGGCATGTTTGTCAAGCAATGAACGCAGGCATTTATCGAGTTGTTCTGCTGTAGGAGGTAAGCTAGTTGTCAGGTTTGCTTGGATGTCATGCATTAGTTTGGTTCTGTTTATCATACAGAGGTTTCTCTTCGTAGCAAATAAAAGTGGAGGGTTAGGGACTGATATGTCTAGATGGCATATAATGCAGAGGTGATCTGATGCAAGTTCGTGGGACACCAGGGAGGACTGTAGAATATTTTCATCAGGTCTATAAAGAATCCAGTCTAAAATGTGACCATGTTTATGAGTGGGTCGGCTAACTGACTGTTTGAGGTTGAAAATGTGAATGGAATCTAGGAGTTTTGATGTGTATGGGTTTTCAGGACAGTCAAAGTGAAAGTTGAAATCTCCAAGAATAATCAGGTTGCCACTATCAAATTTCCATACTCCAGGAGATTCTGAAACTGCTCCAAAAAAAGAGATTCAGTCAGCTTGTTTTTTCTACAAGGAGGAGGGCGATAGAGGCAGAAAAAATGGACTGACCTTTGTTCCAGTGTGAGTGTGGTCTGGACTAGTTCAAACAATGTGTGGTAGAAACTGAAGGTTGTAGTGTGGTTAAGATGATTGATCATGGAGTTCTTTGCGATGACAGCAATTCCACCTCCGCGAGAGTGGCGGGGGAACGACTTGATGGAGTAACGGTGGGTGTTAGATCCGCACACTTGGGTTCATCGCCTGATGTTTTTAGCCATGTTTCTGCCAGGAAAAAGACGTCGATAGTCTGATCGTTGATAAAATTAACTATTTCTGTGCGCTTTTCCAGTGGTCTTACTGACTGGGCATTGAATAATGCGATGCGCAGTGGTATCTCTTGGATAGTTGACACAAAGGTTGATGATTTAATAGGGATTTGAATTAAGTTATCTAAATTAACGGCCGAATTTTTAAATTTCTGTGCCGGAAGGGGCGAAAGGGAGATAACTGGAATTCTTCCTCCTGTTCTACGCCGGCCAGCTTTGAAACAACGCTTCTTTTTGCGCTTCCATTATAACATGTTTCCTTTTAACAGACACTGTTATGGACTCCAATTCATTATGAAGTAACAAAATTATTTAACATGTATTTCATTACAAGGCAATCCCATCAGTTAAGCTGTATACTCTATGAACCCCATTAACAGCGTTATAGCAAAGGAGTAATATATTCTATGGCTCCCATGAATTGCATTATAACAAAGGAGTACTATACTATGTGGCTCCCATGGACTGCATTATAGTGAAAGAATATGATACTCTGACTCCCATGGGCTTTATTATAGTGAAGAAGTACTATACTCTATGACTGCATTATAGTGAAGGAGTACTATACTCTATGACTCCCATGGACTTCATTATAGTGAAGGAGTACTATACTCTATGACTCCCATGGACTTTATTATAGTGAAGGTGTACTATACTCTATGACTCCATGGACTTTATTATAGTGAAGATGTACTATACTCTATGACTCCATGGACTGCATTATAGTGAAGGAGTACTATACTCTATGACTTCCATGAACTACATTAATGCAAAGGAGTATTATACAACTCCCATGAAGTGCATTATAGCAAAGGAGTACTATACTCTATGACTCCAAGGAATTCATTTTAGCAAAGGAGTACTTTACTCTATGACTCCATCGGCTTCATTATAATGAAGGAGTACTATACTCTATGAATTCCATGGACTGCATTATAGTGAAGAAGTACTATACTCTATGAATCCCATGAACAGCATAAAAGCAAGGGAGTACTATATGGCTCCCAGAAACTGCATTATAGAAAAGGTACTATACTCAATGACTCCCATAGACTGCATTATAGTGAAGGAATGCTATGCTCTATGATGGTCAAGGCGTTTTGTAGCAGATAAGTAATATAATCTGTACCTCCCATGGATATCATTATAGTGATGGAGTGTTATATGTCAACAACTGAAATGGAATTATTGATTGAGAATATATTTGATCCATATGGCTGATGGATGGATGGATGGATGAATGAATGAATGAATGTACAAATTTTGGCTGACTCTAATTTTGACACAACTAATCTCTGTCATCCCACCAAAAATTTAGCCAAATTAACCGAAACAAACCCACACCTGTCTTGATGGCCACCTTTAATCAACAATCACCTGTCTCACTGGTCATTTTCATTTCCCCCTACTGAATTTCCTGTACAAATATCATATATTAAACAGTTGCCTGTTTACAGTCAGGTGCTTCCTAACTAAACAAGGGTTCTGACTGCTTTAATCACTCACATGTGTATCAACAGTGATTGCTTAATATATACAAATGAAAGTAAGACATTTTTTAAAATTATAA
Organism: Megalonaias nervosa; assembly: GCA_016617855.1. Classification (NCBI taxonomy): domain Eukaryota; kingdom Metazoa; phylum Mollusca; class Bivalvia; order Unionida; family Unionidae; genus Megalonaias; species Megalonaias nervosa. Next base: position 20,314 of record JAECUM010026350.1, read on the forward strand.
ACACATATCATGTGACAGGATATTTGGTCAGTGTGAATTTTAAAAGGCTCGATTCATTTCTTTATTTCATCTTATTGTTTGATTGTTGTAAAACAACAACTGATGATAGAAAATAAATCATATGGAGTAATACACTGAAAATGTAGCACACTGAATACAAGAGAGTGGTACACTCACTCATGGTTTCCCAAATGTCAAATCAACAATCAAAAAGAAACTTTTATTTATTTTAAAAAGAAAGTGTTATCATGAGCTACAAGCAAAAGTTTAACAATCCCTTGAAATCTAAATAAAAATGTAGTTTTGAACCTGAGCAGTAGGAACAGTTGAGATGCAATGTGGTTGTACCAATCCATGCTTTAATATTTGCACATGTAAACTGTGCAAGTCAAAATCACTGGTAGTACAATAGCTACCCCCTTGTTTTGTACAGAGAGGCTTAAAATCAACATTGATCTTAGCTGCCATACAAACTCACTCATAAGATGAGTACAACTGCAAACAATATAAATACTGATCTGCCATTGCATAAGATGCTGACAGTACAGGGTCAATATAAATACTGATCTGCCATTGCATAAGATGCTGACAGTACAGGGTCTATTCTGCTTCTTCAACTGAGTACTCCAAACAAACTGCAAATACACCCAGATCAGCCAGTGCATTAGGCCCCCCAAAAATATGTGTTACCTACTGCACTGGTTTTAAAATTTTAAAATTAGGGTAGGTTGGTAGTTGTTTTGTTTTGATTAAATGACTATATATACTATGCACTTCAAGTTCTTGACAAAACTGGCTTAATTAGATACAAAAATCAATTTCAGGATTTTGAAAAAAAATTTATTATTATTATTTTTGTATAACCTGAGAGGAAAGAAGTGCTAGGGTTGGCAATGAAAAACAGGGACGGTCAGCCAACTTGAAACACATATATTTTTGTATTTTGGCCTTATGTAATGTTAGATTTGAGTCTGTGCAGTTTGCAGCTGGAATCCGGATTTGACTAATAAGTGAGTAAAAACTGTAGTCATTTTAACAAGCACCAGTGTGCAGATAGTATCAGCTATTCTGATCAGTCAAAAGTAAATTAATAAATTTAAGCAAGCAAATTTTGTGAACAAAATGGTTAAAACTGTTTTTAAAAGTTTTTATCTTGACAAAAAAGTGATGGATCCATAAAGAATACAATACTGTTTCTCTTACCTCACTGCTGATAATTTTGCTCTGCTTGTCTCATGAAAATAGCTTAGCAGTGCCCCTCTTTGTTCCATACCCTGAAAATAACACACAAATAATGAGAATTACTTGAGGAATGGAATCATTTTAAAACGAAAATAACAAAGCCATGGATACTAATTCAAACATTACAATGGCATGTTAATGTATTACAAACTACATACCATATATATTCACTTATAAGTCAAATGCAAACAACTGAGACTCTAATTTACCGCCGCATAATGCAATTGCAGATCAATGTCCAGATTTATTTGTTCTACTGATTACTTCTAACAAACTGCATTGACCCAGATCTGCCAGCGCATTATGTAACAACAGATCTGGTTTATGCAGTCTGTATTTGGACTGAACTAATAAGGAAGTACATATGATATACGATGAGAATCACTATGAAGCTTAACCAGAAGAATTAAGTTATCCACGTTGCACCTTGAATGTGGGACCACAGGTTTTCACCGATTTTTTTTCAATGTCATCTAAATCTTAATTCCTGTGTGTCCCTTAAGCATACTTTTCATCAAGGAAGTTATAAAAAAAATCTGCCTACTACTTTTTACTACACATCTGTCCATATCTATGTTTGCTGCAGCCATGGCCAACATTGCTAAAAGCAATAAAAAATTTACAATGGCATTTAATTTCCATTTTAATACAACATCTGTGGCAACCTGAACATTCAAGGTTTGTAGTAGTCTGCAATGCAGTTACTGGCAACTGTTAGTGTAATGTACTTCTGGCAACTATTAGTGTAATGTACTTCTGGCAACTGTTAGTGTAATGTACTTTTGGCAACTATTAGTGTAATGTACTTCTGGCAACTATTAGACTAAGTGTAATGTACTTCTGGCAACTATTAGACTAAGTGTAATGTACTTCTGGCAACTGTTAGTGTAATGTACTTCTGGCAATTGTTAGTGTAACGTACTTCTGGCAACTGTTAGTGTATTGTACTTCTGGCAACTGTTAGTGTAACGTACTTCTGAGGCTAATCAATGACAAGAGGGACATAGCCTATGGGTGAAAAACTTGCAGAAATAAACAAATTCAAAATGAATGATTAGTTTGAAAAGAAACAAAATTCAGAAAACATAGGAATTATTATAATAAGTACTGGTTTATAATAAGCAACCACTATGACAGCATGATTTTTAACAGATAACAGTGCTGCTCTGTTCAGGTGAACCAGATACTCAAATATGTATCTCTTTTTCATCAATTACAATAATACTGGTGTCCAAGAAACAGGTTATATTGCAGTATAGATGAAAAAAGTCAAGGTGGCAAAACTGTCAAAGTAAAAAAAATTATCTCCTTTTTTTCTTACCACTACTAGTGTATTAAGCATGATCTGTGATCTTTGTCCCTTTGAAAATTTCCCCAAAATTTGAAGGACAGGTATCCTAAGTGCAACACTGAGTTACTTTTACAAATATTTAAAATAAATAACAAAGTCATCAGCACTAATACAAACTTAACAATGTCACTTGACCCTTTTTGGTGGCCTAAGTGGTTAAAGCATCCACCTCAGATATGGGAGGTCACACTCTAACCACTAGGCCACCAGAGCAGTGGGGGGTTGGATAAAGAATTAGATATGTACAAGGATGGTGGGATCTTTACCAGAATGACGTGAGGTTTGACTTCTTAACAAATAGTCATAATGTCATAGTCCACATGAAGACTATCACTGACCTGCAAACCCTAACAGACCTTGGTAGTAAGGCGGTCAATAGTTACTGTAACTTAGACCAATTTTCAGTAAGGTGTAACAAAATATCATGTATTCAGTGGTGCATCAATCACCCAAGCAAGCTCCAGAATTAAGTGTGGGATGCGGCATAATTTTTTGCACTGCATGTACTACTCTTGTACCCTTGGAAAACATGCATTTAAAAGTGATGTAGTAAAGGCACATATTATGTTCATGTTAAAAGTTAGTAAAGTAAACTAAGATTCTAACTGCTTCCAGAAGAGTCTCACAAAATGCGGTTCCAAGTTCCATGTAGCTCAAAGGCTTTGTGCTAGATCTCCCAACTCGACGCACTCTTTAGGTTTTATTTAATTAAAATTTTACATGGTGATAGCAATCATCTATCCTGACATGAGATATACTCAAAGCAACATGAAATGATATCCATTAATTGTAGCTGTTGCCTTTCCTGCTTTTATTTTTCAAGAATCAAAACATTCCTTTTTACATTTATGTACTTACTGTTTGAACTTTTTAGGAGGCTTATTGTCCCTTATCTACCGAACAGTCAAATACAAGAAAACCAGCAAAGAAATCTGGATTAGTATGATGCTTTCTCATATTGAACAGTTTTTACATTTTTAAGTAATGGCAGCCATACTGGATGGCAGATCTGCATTATTTGTGCAAACTTGAAATGCCTTACTCCCAACATGCTTTCAGTGAAATTCTCTAAACCTTTGCTCAACAGTTTATACAAAGTTATTTAACGGTTTTTCATTTCTTTATTACCAATGGCCATGTTGAACAATGGATCAGCATCTGTACAAAAAAGCTAAAAGGTTTTAATGTCTGGATGTTTTCTTTCAAATTTAATGAATTAAAAGTTATTTTAAGTTTTTATGCTTTTCAGTCAAATTCTGTCACATTCTTTGTAGCAGTTTTGAAGAAGCTGTTTAAAGTTTGTTTTTTTATCTTTGGTAACAATGGCCATATTTCTCAGTATCATTGGTACAAATTCAAAAGATCTTCCATGCTAGGATGAATTCTGTCAGTTGCAGTCAAATTCTTTTTAATAGAAATCATTTACATTTATAATTTTAGTAATGACAGCTATATGTGATGGCAGCTTGGAATGATCTGCATACTAATGAAAAGCATTCATGCAAACATGCTTTCTGCCAAACTAGATTAAAATCTGAATAAATATTTCAGAAGTTATTTAAAGCTTTTTCTGGTTTTAGTAACAGTGGACATTATCTTGTGCATCACTGAAAGGCCTTCATGCTAATATGCTTTGTGTCAAATTGGTCAAATTATGTCGTTTTTGAGAAGAAAGTTAAGGTTTCTTTTGTATTTTCAGTGATCATATCTGATGGCAGATGCTTTCTAATCCAAATCTGTTCAGTGGTATTTGAGAAAAAATTCTTTTAAGGTTTTTCTATTATTAGTAATGGTGGCCATATCTGATAGTGGAATGACATCATTTGTATCAATTTTATAAGTCACCAAGCCAGATTGATTTCCTTTAAGCAATTTTTCAGAAGTTGTTAAAATGTTTTTGTTTTTAGTAACAGTATCAATCTCTGATTGCAGATCCACATTGCTTGTACAAAACTGAAAGCAGTGCATGCCAGGATGTTTTCTGCGAAGTCTAAATGAAACTGGTTTTGTAGTTGTTCAGGAGAAGTTGAATGATACTGCCGAGGGAGATGCAGCAGATGTATAATGGACACAGGTTCATACTGTAGTAACTAAACTAAGCGTTCTTACTGGTCAAACTACAGCCTAGCTTATTTTCTTAAACACATGTGAAGATGAATGGACTTAAATGTAGCAAACCCTGTTCTGCTTTTCTGCTAACCATTGATGATGCTGCATTTGCTGCATGACACATGTACTTGCGAACTTAGTTATTTTTGTTATGTTTGCTCGTAACTGATAAACAAGGCAATGAAAAGAGGTGACCTTGAGGTGTTTGGACTTCATGATCTTCCCAGCATTCTTCAACTCTTTGTTAAATTTAAGTGAGCTGGGATCCAGGAGTACCATCTGCCTACACTTAGCTGGTAACTGTGTCAATACATCCTTCTTCATACGTCTGAAAACACACAAGCAAAGTTCATTTAAAATATAGATCATACGAATTTTGTAAGGTTCTAACCTTGTTTAGAATATGAGTAAAAATATTAAACCTGTGGGCAAAGCATGAGGGTTTAAATTCTGTCTCTAGTGCTGTGACAAAAATATTTTAAAACCATATAATAATTATTATTTTTATTATTTTTATATTATCACATTATCATTTAATTTTAAGTCTGATCAAAACCAGCTTATAAAGTGGTAACAAGTTCAGCCAATCTGAAACAAAATCTCCTCAATGATAAAAAACCACTGCAAGATCTTGATGTTATAAGCCTATTAACCAAGTTTCATCAACCTTATCATGAATATGGCCTCCAGAGTGATAACAAGTTCAATCAATCTGATGCATGGATCTTGCTTATTACCAAACTCAATGCAGATCTGGATGTTCTGAGTTTGATAAAAATTAAATTAAAAATATTACCTCCAGAGTCATAACAAGCCAATGCTGAGATGGTCTGACATCAGAAATGCAGGGCCATACCATAAATTCAGTTGTCAGCTAAAATCAGGAAAATTGGTATCCCACAAGTACAAGTTAATTCACCATAAGCAACTCTCAAACCTTTGGAGTGATTTTCTTAAAGTTTTTCTTTATAAAAAAAAGTTCTTCTTTATAACAAGCATGCATGTTTTCTGTGATATATTTCCATTCGAGGAAAGAAAGTGATCCAACATGATCATAACTAAACAGCAGTTATTCTGATAATAGACAGCTATTTAGAATAAATGCATATAAACTTGTGCCAGTTCCTATGAGACAGTTGAATGTGGTAACTAAACAAAGCTTGTATTCAACATGTATTCTGTAGAACATGCCATCTCACCTATGACCATGACCTAATCACCCCGAACCAGACTTGAAAATACTTTTAACACAAAACTTTAACATTTGTTGACAATGCTGTTAGTGCTGCTTACACAGGTGAGTGATTAAGGAAAGAGTTACATGGTAACTTAGTCAACCTGTATCAGTATATCCATCAGATGCATTGTTCATTCTAGAGAACAAAAACAACACAGAAAATAACAATGCAGACAGACTGTCACTTTTTAAGTATATTTAAATGGCTTGATTGTCATAAAAATCCACTACAGATGTCTCCACTTAAGAATTTCCAAGAAAGACAATTAAACTGCAGTACAAGAGTTTTATTTATGCAATTCATGGATTCAGAATTGCATCCACTGTAAGTCTCATTACATTTATTCAAAAATGTTTATTAGGTGTTATGTTGTTGTTGTTGTTGTTGTGGTGGGGCTTAACGCCATTTTCAGCACACGATAGGCTATACATGGCGGCCAGTATTAATGGTGGAGGAAGAAACTGCGAAATCCCTGGAAAGAACCATTGATCCAAGAGAAGCTACTGGCAAGCTTTCTCACATATCCACATTCACCAAATCCTAGACTCGAACCCACACAGACAGAGGTGAGATGGCAGTGATCCGTAACGAAGAGCGCTTTAGACCACTCAGCCACTCGGGGCCCCTTAGGTGTTATGGAATTTATATATCTCATCGAACGCAAATAATGTGGCTTTGTCAGTCAATGAAAACATCATTCAAAGCCTGGAAACCTTGATGCATACATGCACAACTACTGTTTCTGTCCACCAAGGCAACAATTCCAAAACAAAACTGGCTGTTCAATGGAAATAGATTGCCTTCTGCCCTAACATTAAGAAATTTTTTTATATTTTTAAACAATGCAAAGATTTACATAGGCATAACTACATAGTCTAGCATTATACCAAATATGTAATGTTACAGTTGCATATATATTTTGTTCTCTGTATTACCAGGATTTAACTTTCAACCAGAAATCTATGAAATCTTGATTGCAAATAAATAAAAAAGAGTATGAGTTTGTTTTGCAGTTAGAATTTGTCAGTTAACTGAAGGATGCCCTATGAAACAGTGCTTATTATATTGGGCCTTTGCTAATTATCTAATTAACTGCAACAAAGAATCTACTCCTTGCCAATTCCTCACCTGAGACTTTCAAATGTACTTGTATAAAGAGAATTCTTTTGCAAAAGGTTCTCAGCAGGAACTTGTGGTTTAATCAGATAAACATTCAAATGCCACTAAAGATGAGAAATATTTCTTTCAGTAACAGTAAACATAATTATAAACAGTTTACTTCTTCTCAATCAAAACTGAAAACATCAACTGCTACTCCCATCATTAGGCATATAATTGCTTAAATGGTACAGAAGCAAAATCAAAGGCTAAACCAAAAGACTCCCTATTTTACTAAGACTGGTTCAAAACCATGTTTTACGTTAACTGTGTGGAACAAATACCTGGATAAAGTATCAAGTAACATTGGTATTTCTGATGTGGAAAAGTTCACATAAACATTCATACCAGTTGTAGTTTCTTTTCAAAATCCTGATAATAAGAAGATTATGAAAAATTTTCTAAACTACAACAGAAACAAGCCCAACTAATGCTAATCATAATTATAAAACAAATAATGGCAATATCAACAATAAAAAGCAGTTTTAAATGAGTGATTCATTATAAAGTCCCTCTGAATACTGTTCACTTCTTCCGGATGATCTCTGCAGAGAAAGAATGTTTATGATGTGCCCACCTTATCATGACTTTCTCCTCAAGTAGCAATTGTAACTCTTCCATGTTAGATGACCCTGTATAATCCCATCCCCAGGGATTCTGAAAAAAACCCAACATGATAACTACAAGTATAAGCAAAACACATCTGGCTTATCTTCAAAATAAAATCTTTGGTGAAAGCCTAACTGTGTAGTAATATTCACATTTGACACAGTTTTTAACTTTTCAACTACATACACAAACAATAGAGAAAGCTAACCTGAAGTTTTCATCCTCACGCTAAGGACTTCATCAGCAGACCGATTTAATCTCTACTGACTGTTAAAATTGCTTGATGGAATGGTGAGTTATGTCAACAGACTGTCCCAGATACAGTGATCCCCCTCATATACGGCCACCCCTTCTGCACTGGGAAAGTGGCCTTATAAAACCGGTGGCCTTTCCAGAGGGGGACTATATTTGTGAGATATGGACATGTGTATATAGTAAAAAAGCTACATATAACTTAAAACAGTTAATATCATCATTTAAAAGTAGCATTAATTATTAAAATGTTCTTCTTATCTTAAAAACAGAGTTATTTCAAGGTAACATAATAGTTCATATTCTTAGGCATGAAATGTTGAGTGGGGTATTGTTGGCATGTGCATTGCAAAACCATCCAAAAACGTTATTTAAATTTTGGTACATACGTTGTTTCATATTTAAAATAATTCTCTTTCCATTTACTCCATTTTCCCACTGCTACAGAATATTCTCCTTCTTTTTTACAATCGTGTTTATTTGAGTCTTCCCAACATAAACTTTTTCAGCAAGTGAACTCTCCCATTGTCGTCAAGTCGAATAACTTTTATTTTTCTTCTAAAGTATCATTTCTTCGTTTATGTAATGACGTGCTAAAGTTTTGTAATTCCTATGTTGTTAATCGCACAGTACTGCAATTTCATTTTGCAGACAAAACATTTGCAAATGAAATGCCTTGTTATACTGGAAGTGATGCATGAACTGTTGCATGATTTTTTGGTCTTTGTCTGGTACCATTTTGTTCAATGTTAATTGTTTCTGTGCGTGTGTGTGTGTGTGTGTGTGTATGTGTGTGTGTGTGTTGATCCACAAAATCTATTTTTAGCCTATCTGACCATGTTATGATCTTGACAATTGCATCTGTCGTAATCGTCAAATTAAAAAAAAAAATCCACTGTATGAAGCCCAAAGCTCTATCAAAATACTGTTGACCCCATTTCCTGCAAACATAGGCATTAATGATATAATAATAACTTCAGTGTTACATGTACTTTAGGCAACGCTTCTTTCAGTAATGAAAACCTGACTTCCGGAAACAGACATCAGGAAAGATGATCGGATTACTTACCTCACTGTCCTTAAATTTTGGTTCTGGACACATATTAATAACAAAATGCAGCCGCTTGTGAGGGGTAAATTTTACATTTGTGCATTAATATGTTGGCTGCTGGTCGCATTAGAGGGGTGGCCTTTTTTTCAGGGGTACTTTTGAACACAAACTCGTCGGTGCCACGAGATTCTAGCCGTAAAGAGTGGGTGGCTGCTGGTCAGGGTGGCCATTCATGAGGGGGACCAATATATGCAGCAGGTTCAAGTTCATCTGAAGTATCATGGCACATCCACATTGTTTGCCCTGGCCACACTATAACTTGGAAGTAGTATAAATATGAAATCAGGAACAAGCCTGGTTTGAGCTGGGGGCTAAAGAACTGATCTTCATCCTTGCGCAAAAACCAATGCTGAACAGGGATGAGGGCCGTTACAACCTACTGCATATCTGGGGCAATCATTTTATCATTTTATTGCTAAGCTTTATAATTTTTCTCTTACATTTACTGAGATCATGTCAAAGACAACATGTTGGCACAGTGTGATGCTAAACTAATCTTATCTTCTACAAAAGAAAATATACTGATCTGGAGCAAACTAAGGGATAATTAGTCTATATCACCAATATGACTTTTGACACTGGTACTTAAAGACAAAGAAAGGAAACAATTATGACCTTAAAAAGATTGAAAAATCACTAGCTCATATTTTGTTTTCTGAAGAATTGGATGTTCACTTGTGTGTAAAATATACAGAAAACCATTTGTGATGACAAATGAACATCTTTTGATTTTGATAACAGAGTCAGTGGAAGTGATATAACATGCAGAGACATTAAACCCTGTCTACAAAGAACATAGAAGAGGCAACTTAAACTTTATGGACAGATGACGTTTATATAGGCAGTTATAAAGAAAACTGATACAAGAGAAAGGACCCATACATTCTGTCTGTCAGAAATGGTGTCCTGTATATAATAATAATAATGAGGACTTTGTATAGCACCTAATCTTTAGAAGCTCTAAGTGCTTTACAACATTTGACAACACTTAAAAAACATATATAATGATATGATTACAAAAATAAAAACAAACACCATGAAATTAGAAAACAGAAAACATGCTGAAAATATTTAATGTAAGGAAACATTATTAGATCTTTAAGTCTGTTCCTGCAGTTGAAATAGGTGAGTTTTAAGAGCACTCTTGAATGAGATCACTGTGTCTTTGTGTCTAAGTTCAGTGGGTAATTCATTCCATGTTGCTGGGCGCTGGTATGCAAAAGAACGTTGTCCATATGACTTCATTTTCATAGTGGGAATAATAAGAATATGAATGTCAGAAGAGCATAAGTATCTTGCTGGTGTGTACACATGGGTGAGGTCGGATAAGTATGTTGGACTGGAGCCCGTCAGTGAAACGTAGCACAGAGAACAAATTTTGTGTTTAATTCTGGATTGAATGGATAGCCAATGTAGGGTACAGAGCAGGGGGAGGCGTGCTCTGATTGTGGTACTCTAAGGATGATCCAAGCAGGTGTGTTTTGAACTTTTTTAAGTTTCTGGAGTAGATATTGAGATGAACCAGACAGAACTGAGTTACAATAGTCCAGTCTTGAAAGTACTAAGGAACACACAAGTGTTTTAGTGGCATCAACTGAAAGATACTTGCAAATGGAGCTGATGCATCTCAGCTCAAGATGCAGCCTTGCATATATGTTCATGACATGTTGGTGCAATGAGAGAGTACTGTCGACAGTAACACATAGGTTTCATACTGACTGTGTGAATTTAATGTTGGTGTTGCTGATATTTATTGTTTGAGGTAAAGGATGTGAAAGAGAAAGTCTTTGTGTTGTAATCAGAATGGCTTCAGTTTTATCATCATTCATCTGCAGCTTGTTACATGTCATCCATGATTTCACATCGGAAATGCACCTCTCTACACCTTGGATGGTAGCATCAACTTCAGTTGGGTGGCTAGATTTGTATATTTGGGTGTCATCAGCATACAATTAGTGAGACACTGGATGATGATCTATGACACTTGAGAGTGGCTGAGCATACAGAATGAAGAGATATATGGAGGTATCTGCTACATCAGATCTCACTGTAATTAGATGAAAGGTTCGACCAATCTTGATTAAATGCCAATAACTGTATATACTTCAGGGTCTATGTTGTTGTTTGACTGATTACTCCTACAAACTGTATAGACTGAGATCTGCCACTGCATAATGCACTGACAGATCTGGGTCTGTGTGGTTTGTTTGACTGATTACTTCTAACAAACTGCACAGACTGAGATCTGCAACTACATAATACACTGACAGATCTGGGTCTGTGTGGTTTGTTTGATTATTCCTAACAAACTGCACAAGCTGAGATCTGCCACTGCATCATGCACTGACAGATCTGGGTCAGTGTGGTTTGACTGATTACTTCTAACAAACTGCACAGACTGGGATCTGCAACTACATAATGCACTGACAGATCTGGGTCTGTGTGGTTTGTTTGATTATTCCTAACAAACTGCACAGACTGAAATCTGCCACTGCATCATGCACTGACAGATCTGAGTCTGTGTGGTTTGTTACTGGATCCAACATGTAAGGATATCTGGCAGACCTCCCTTACCCACCAACAATTTATAAACCCAAACTGCATACAGAATTTATGACCAAAAAGCAAAAACAAATCAAATTAGATCTTTGTTAAAAATAAATAAACCCCACTGCTAACCCAAAATGTCCAGCAATTTTAAAAATGTAGAAAAACGTGAAACAATTCCTATAATGGAATGAAAATCTAAAAAAAGTCATCAACATCTGCATACAAACATGCATACCAAATAACTTATAACTTAAAAGACTTAAGTTAGATTGTGCAAACAAGGAATTTGTCCAAAAATTGTGTTTCCAAAAAGGTTTCAAAATGAGTTCATAAAAATGAGAAAATTACTGCAATGGCCTAGAAAGCAAATCGGGTCACACACACTTAAGTACAAATAAGCCTAATAAATTTAATTGGTTAATTGGACTGATAAGGCTTTTGGGAAGAAAAAAAAAAACAGTAAGTCCAAAAATTTGACCAAAAAAGAAACAAAATTAGGTTCCAGTCAAAAATGCTGTCATGTCCCAAAATGTGAATCAGGTCATATACATTTAAATACAAATCTAGCAGCCACAAAGAATTTACAGAATTCAAGACAAAATTATTTCTTCCTTTTAAGTGCGAAGTGCTGAAACTATTTCTGATATTCTATATTGACAACAAGATAGACATTATAAAAAGTTGTTTGATAAAAAAAACATGTCAATGTGGCTTTCCAATTCAGAAAGAGTAGTGATAACAAGATTTTCAAGACAGCTGCTGTGGCATCCATAATGAATGTCTGATTAGCACCATTTTTATTTAGGACCAACCAAACCATGTGATGAATGTATGTGTAAAGTTTCATGGCAAGTAGTTTACGAAAAGCAGTGATAGCAAACTTGCGTTAATGGACAGACAGATGATGCACAACAGACTATCCAATAGGCTGTCCTGGTCTATGACCAGTAGAGCAAAAAATTACTGTACAAGCCAGAAAATGTGATCAGTTACTTTTGCTCCTTGAGCAAGCCCAAGAAACACTGTCCCACCCAAAACTGCCACTGACCCCTAAATTTACAAATCCCCATATATTGTATATTACATGGGGAAAGAGGTAAATAAAATGTTCCTCTGACATTTTAACCAACAGTTACTGAGATACCATCACAAGGTAAGTGTGATTTACCGACGGACAGATTGACGGAATGAGAGATGGATGAATGGGTGGATAGCACAAAGCATATCTCCATGTGTCTGTGTGTGTGTGTGTGTGTGATAGCATTTAATAGCACTTCTGTGAATAGCACAAAACATATCTCCATGTGTTTGTGTGTGTGTGTGTGTGTGTGTGTGAGATAGCATTTAATAGCACTTCTGCACAACAATGGTTATATAATGCTGACCAAAAGATCTAAAAATGCAAAAATTAAGCATTATGCAAAAACTTTAGAAGATACACTGTTCAAAATAAATGTAAACAAGAGGTACTACAAGATACTAAGATAAAGATAAATTCTGTAAACTGTATATTAAAAAAATATATACGAAACAAAATATAAAAGCAATTATAACATATTTGGTCTAAAGTTGTTATATAAACTGCTTTGTCTCAAAAGGCTTAAGATTTTCTCATGTAGAATATCATCATAAACTTCCTCCATCAAATTCACATTAAATTAACTACTGTCCCACCAGGTGGTGGGGAAGACTTTGTACAAAAGGGGAGTCACTTACATTATTTCCCTTGAGGAAGACGAGAGCCCCATTCTTTAAAGATAAAACTTCTTTTTAGGGGCTCATTATAACTGGATCCAAAATAGATTCCAACTGTCTCCAAGTTATGACCCTGGGGCTACATCTCTAGGCATAGAAATGAACCCCAGGGTCAATGTCAGCTACATGAATAAATCTGTCTTTGTCTATAAAGTGTATAATATATCAGACATGCCTACCCCAGAAAATGTTTTTGTGGGACGCCACCACCAGAAATTAGGGACAGAGCATGAAAATGAGGAACATAAGTATGTTAGCATGAATAAACATAACAAATTCTCTCAAAGCATCATTAAATACCAGTAATGCATATTTATAATAAACATTTATGTATAAAACCCAGTACCCACCTATTTACAATTTATACAAATATACAAAATTCAAGTCCAGGACTACTCAATTCATCCAAAGGGACCTGTAGTAAGCGCTTTTCAGATCCTGCAGCTCATTTTCAGTGTAGCACTCAGTTTACTCCTTAACCCCGTTTGATTTTTTCTCACTAGGGACAAAACTCGCTCACAAACAAGGACTGAGAGAATGTCTCATGTTACTGATGATAATACTGTATTCAACAGTTCTGATAACAAGAGGAAAGATCTTGAAGTTTCCTTGATCATTGCTCTGTAGAAACAATGCATGGGCAATTCTGCATTCTTTCAGTTGATTTTAATGTAGTACTGGCCACTATTTCTTTAACAATAGCAGTTCCTTTTGATCTACCACAATGAAATTGTTTAGCAATGTCAGAGTCACTAAACATAATTATAAAAACCTTTGAAAATATATCAAGTGTGCTCATAGGCAGATTGAGTTCAGTAATAATATCTACTAACATAACTTCAGCTCTTAATTACATCAGACTTAGGCATAGAAGATGAAGTCGCACTAGATCCAACCGATAATGAAAAAAAAAATCAAACAATTTTCTTAGAGCGTTTAACTTCTTTTTCAAGGTCGGAATGCCTTTTTCCTGAAATGTGTTTGCTTATATCGAACATTCCTCCAGACTTTATTAAAAATTCACAATTACAGATGTTGCAGAAAACATCTGTGTCTGCATTTTTCCTGGCTTTATGAATTCATACTCCTCAGTGTATTCTTTACGAAAACATTGTGAGCGTTATTTTATGTAAGTTTTGAATCACTTTCATCAATATCCAATTGCTTTTTAGAAGCCATGAATTTTTTGTCCAGAATTAAAAACAACTCATTGTAAACAGAATGTAAAAGAATCTGTGAATGTAGATTTTTGTATTAGAACTGCTTCAGAACACGTGTTTGCAATGGCTATTTTAAACCATCGTGCATGCACAGATTTGATAATTTCCTGTTCTGGTCAGTGATAGCGTATTTTATGACGCACAGATTTTTTTATCCCCAATTCTGCAGATTTTCAACACTTAATGCGTATTTGCAGGAAGCAAAGGCAAATTTGGGCATTTTGTGGGACTAATACACAAAATGCAGGACAGTGGGCATGTCTGGTATACAGTTATGGGTAAGGATCTCAATAGTTTAAAAATCATAAGCCAGGGACTAAGTTCCTTGGGTAGGGACTGATCCCAGGATCAATGTCAGTTGCACGTATACATTTGTCATTTCATTCCTATAATGTATATGGCTATTGCGTGGGAATCTCAATAGCTTCCAACTTATGACCCCAGGACTCTGTTCTTGGGAGGAGGGAAAGACCCAAGGGCATCACCCATGGGCCCCAGTCTGTCATGTGCTAACACTTAGTCAATGATCATATATATAATGATTTTAAGATATATACAAAAGACAAGTCAGGAGATATTTTGAAGTTACACAGGTATTTACATCCATACTTACATAAGTGTGTAGAGAGAGACTCATCACAACATCCCTGCACTTCTTCAAAAGGATAAGGAATATTTTGCTCGAGTTAAATGTGAACTTGTTAATGAATGTTTCTCGTACCTTCTTGCCATCACAGTATCTCACTCCAAAGTCATGGAATTTGAAAAGGAATGGGCAGACAGCAGCAATCTGAGTGTAGAGTTCAGAAGGTCTTGATAAAGCTGGCGTACCACTGAGCAGAATTACCCGTCTGGATTTCTGCAGAACAAATGGATAGTGAATTTTAATAAAAAAAATTATCAGGTATCTGAAAAAGAATTACAGACAGAGCTTGGTGCAAAGATAAGAACTTCAACACCCTTCTTGACTTGTACAGTAAAACCTGTCTTGAAAAACTACCCTTTCTGCCAACAAAAAACAGTTCCTCAAGACAGGTGGTCTCTTGTAACATATTTGTAAAAGAACCATGTTTCCAGGATGAATTTCAGTACTATTTAAGAAGGAAAAATAACCAAAATTACTGTACATATATTCTGTTCTTTATTCACATGTCTTGTTAAATACTGAATGCATTCATCTGAAAATAAAATTATAGATCAATATAGATATACATCTATCATTAAACATTAGTCACATTTATATTTATAGATCACATCTACATGTGTGAGCACATGAAAACAGTTCTAATTTACTCCGTCCTTTATGACACCCAAAATTTGTTTTACCGACATTTAAACTGCTATTTTGTGAGTGGTCTCTTCTTTTTCACTTCTTTCAATTACATCAATTATTCCCTTCAGTGTTAGGATTTTTTCTCTTTTTATTTGGAGGTTCTTCCATTGTTATTAAGTTTGCTAGGTGTTAACATTATCAATTTTCAATTATAATAATGACTGCAACAACAGTTTTGATCAGGCTTTTGGGAAATATGGAATATATATATATATATATATATATATATATATATGTATATATATATATATATATATATACCAATGAATGAAATAAAAAGATATAACTCATCTAGAAACAGAAAAATTTATTCCAAGACAAAAGCCAATGGTTTAATTCACAGATGACATAAAGGGATTAACTCTGTAACTAAAGGATGTAACCAGCTGCACCAACTTGAACTGATGATGGCTTGTGTGTGGGATGCAATCTCTGTAACATTGAAAAAAGCAACAAACAAAACAATCCTTGCAGAATATCAATTGAATCCGGAAAATGATTCTCACAAACTGGTTTAAAAGACAAAGGCCTCATTCACCCCAGACAATATGAATTACCTCCAAAGACAAACAATGTACACAACCTCTACCTAGACTTTGGCACTACAATGGCAGTTTATGAGATGTACTTTAGCCTGGTTTACAGTCTATAAGAAATGACACTAAATGCTTGACCTGCCAAATTTATAAACCAGTAGCTAGACTCCTTTATCTCTTTTTATTTTTCTTTGCAAAACAATCTTTAATTTTCAAGCAGGTCATGTTACAAAGGATTAAATAAAGGTCAGTGGTGTTTGTCTCTATTCTTGTGATACAGTCATTAATATTGCAGGAACAATCTGTTATGTACTTTAGTCTGATTTATAATCTACGCTACATGATACTATATGCACAAACAAAACAATTTCAAAAATTGGTAATCAGCTTGTTTTAGAAGTCTAAGTGGTCACAGTTACAAAGGATTTGATAAAGGTCAGTGGTGTTTATCTATGTTTTTGTGATGCAGTCATTCAAAGCAATATCAAAATACATATTCTGCCATGTCATCATGGTTGTTGGTCATGCTCAGCAGGTGGTCACACATGACACTGTGTTTATATAATAAAATCAATCCATGCAGTACAATTGTGGTTGTAAATGACAGGTAGTCACTTGTAGCCGAGATCCCACAAGACCAGTTTTACAGCAATATTTGTGCAACATTTTTGATATAACTAAGCTGAATCAACAACTCTGGCAATGTGAAAAGAGCTGTGTATCACTAGCAAACATTATGCATGCGAAAAAGTAGATATGGATAAGGGTAGTATTCAATTTAGTCATTATCATTTTTTAAGTATTCTGCTAATAAATAGAGTTTTAAAAAAATCCAAAAGTATGAAATTGTGATATCTGTCTCACTATTGTACATGTTAATAAATGAACTTACAGAAGCTCAGTAAAATGGCTCTGGTCTTGTGAAGAGAGTACTTTTAAGTACCACCATCAGATCAGCCTTTATCAGTTACAATGGAATCACTAAGCAAGGCACATTACTGACCTTAGCATGAATAACCTTTAAAATATCATCTTGTAAAACATCAAAAACCCCAGAACAAAATCATATTTGGTCCATATATAGCCATATTTACCATTATTATAGCATAAACCAGTAGTTCACAACCTTTTCTAGTAAGAGGACCCCTTCTGAACTTCAAAACAAAAATTGTACTTTTAGGATCCCTTGGAATGACCCCAGACCCCTGGGTCTGATATCATTCATCTGGTTGACATCTACCTGAAGGTCAAATACAAGGGCACCTGGGTCTGATATTATTCATCTGGTTGACATCTACCTAAAGGTCAAATGCAAGGGCAGTTGACCAGAACATCTGGATTTGTATGATGCTTTCTTAAATTTAAAGGTTTACATATATTTTGGTAATGGCAGCAATACTGGGTAATAAATCAGCATCAAATGTAAAAACCTGCAAGGTCTTATGCCAGGATGCTGTGAAATCTGTCAACTTTTTAGATCATAATTTTTGAGTACAAGTCATTTAAAGATGTCAGTCTCTCTCCTTTCAAACCTGAACTTGTAGCTCAATCCAACTGTATCAATTACTGCTTACAGATATAAAATATTTTTGAACCAAACATTCCCTAAGAAGTTGTTTCAATATTTTTTCTATTTTGAGTAACAGTAGCCATGTTTGATAGCAGATTGACATAATTTGTACAAATTTAAAAGGCCTTCTACATGGACTTTATTGTCAGAATGGGTCAAATTCTGTTCAGCTATCTCTGAGATTTTTTGCAAGATTTTCCTGTTTCTAGTGACAGCAGCCATAGTGAATGGTGTATCTGCATCATATGTATAAATCTGAAATGTTTTCATGCCAGGATGATTTCTGTTAAATTTGAAAAGTTTTCATGCCAGGATGCTTTCTGTTAAATTTGAAAGTTTTCATGCCAGTATGCTTTCTGTTAAATTTGGTAAAATTCTGTGAAGTTCCTGAAAAGAAGTCACTTAAAATTTCATTTTATTTTAGTAACAGTGGCCATATCTGGGCTGGACACAACCTGTGAAATTTGAGCAAATTTGAAAAGATATGAACAAACTGATGTACAATGAAAAGACAACATGTGTTAGACAAAGAACAATACAAATAAGCACACTTGACCTCAAATGCTTTTTCAATAAAAAAAGTGATAGATAAAAATTTATCTGACTATATCATTCTTCCAAAAAACACTTTGCAACTAATGCGTCACTTAATAAGCATAGTACTCCTCATTATAACGCTGTACATGGAGTATGCCACCTCAAAGTAAGACTACCTTTTAATAAAGTACACCACTCCATGGAATATGCCACCTCATAGTAAGGCTACCTTCTAATGAAGTACACTACACATATAATTTCACTACTACATAATGAAATGGGGTCTATGATTACACCATCCCTATGACAAGAGTGATGCCATAATGAAGGGACTTAATACTGATGGAGTGCTGTACTGCCAAAAAAACCAAGGTTCATACTTATCTTACCTGCAGCAAGGGGAATGCAGCCTTACACCTGGCTGTCTTGAAGTTTTTCAGTGAATGACATTCATCCTGTAAAAATAGAGAAACACTGGTCAATTTGCCACTGAAGAGAATTTTAACATTAAAATCTTAATAATTCTAACCTCAGTAATGGTTACTTCCCATCAATAGTTACCTACCTTATACAGCCAATATCATATGTCTCATGCCTATTATTATCTTCATACAGTAACATGAGAAATGCTGCAATGTGTGGACCAAAAATCTCTTCTGATATTTTCAATAAGAAGGTAAGGACTGCATGTAGGTCCCACAATCAAACAAATGTTGAAAAACCTTATCCAAAACCCTAACAAACTTTGAATGACAATGCTGCAGATACCAGAAAAGTTACAGCCATGTTTAACTTCCCATTAAGATGGGCTCCATGAAACTATTCTGGACTTAACCAAAGGACTAGCATAGGTAGTTTGATTTTCTCTTGAACTGTTTTCTAAACTTCTAGTATCTATTATGTTTGCTTCCTACCAAACCTGCCTAAACAGTCAAATTGGTCTCATCACTAGGCTGACTGATAACAATTGTATCTGAGAACAAATTTTCTACACATTAACATGAGCCCATTAAAAATCCTTTTAGTAAACAGGTCAGTCATAAAACTGACAGAAACATGGACCAGTTTCAGAACTCTAAAATTAAAAGTTGTAGTCTCTCAATAGCACTAAAGTCTGACATGAACTATATATTCTAGCTTAAGTCAAGTCCAACTACAAATAACATAGTCCTTGATCTGACATCTCATAATGCACCACCAGTTCAGTCTTATGTTGTTGGTTCTACTGATTACTCCTAACAAAATGAACAGACCCTGATCTGCTGGTGCATTATGCAATGGCAGATTTGGGTCTGTGCATTTTGCAGTTGGACTCTACTTACAAACAAGTAGATATGGTATGCAGAGATGCAAACAATTAATTACTCCTTAATTACATCAATTCTTATATCATTTAAAGTGAACTTGCAGATCAAAAGTTTTGTAATTTTTTTATATGCTGTATACTGGTGATCACCTTCCCTCAAGGAAGTATTTCAGGTTGTATTAGCACCCACCTACCACCCACAAAAAACCCAGGGTTGATTACTGCATACAACTAAAATGCTAAACATGGTGACTAATGCCAACAAATGAAATTTTGACCAGAAACCATTTTTCTTCTTTCAGTTACAGTCACAAAGCACAACTAATGTTATTATGTGGATACCATTTTTCTTCTTTCAGTTACAGTCACAAAGCACAACTAATGTTATTATGTGGATACCA
>JAECUM010026355.1:0-14649 GCA_016617855.1 Megalonaias nervosa
AAACAAAACAAAACATAATTTCACACTTTCCGCGCAATAATAATATACTTGTAGAGGACGGAGAGTTTGGAGGTTGGGAAGTGAGGGTGATATTTAACGAGATGAATGGCAAAAGGCTAGACTCAGTTTCGTCATCTTAGGTCGCGCGTATTTGGATCACTTCAGGATTTTCAGCATTAGCTTTCAATCACAGCTGGCTATTGCGATTTGTCGAAGTGTGTGAAACCATCAGAGCTGCTCAAACTAGAAAACCATTTGAGATAAAAATGATATTGCTGTCCATGTCATGTTGCGCTACATCGTTTCCAAAACATCATTACTCGTTGGAAATTTGAGGCAAAACGTTACCTGGAATCAAAAGCGTTTTTTTTCTAGATGGCGGAGTCCGTTTCAAAGTAAGTTTTGATTCGTAATTTTACTATAAGCAATATGTAGGAAAAATGCCGTAGCGTACTAAAGGCACTCAAGTAATAGCCTTTTTGTTATGATTGACTGACATACAAAGTTTCTGTTTAAGAAAGACCTAAAGTATTTCTCATGTTCATGACGAAGGATAGTGAGATCGGGACTACACAGAATGTAGTATGGTGTGATGTTAGAGATAAGACTGCTCTAGAAACGACTCTAATGTTCGATTCCTTATCACAGAGAGAAAGCTGATCATATCACGCAATTCCCCTGAGGTTCCGGGATGCAGAATTTGCCCGATGCGTCCCAGGAGATGTGTGAGATGTGTGATTTTGCCATTTTTTCTAACCGGCATTTATTCTGCGTTATATAGCCATGATTGTTCTGATGTGCCCTAACATCATCACATACATACATACATACATGCATGCATACATACATACATACATACAGACAGACAGACAGACAGACGTGCACACATACATACATACATACATACATACATACATATATACATACATAGGAGGAACACCAGAAAGACAAATCAAAGAGTGTTACATTACCTAAACGTTTTTTTTTCCATACAAATGAATAAAACTTCTAAATATGAAAGTGTGTCGTTACTCGCTTGCCCATTTTATTTCTCTCATCATTACTCATTTGCCCCTTTTATTTCTCTTATAGCTACTCACTTGCCCCTTTAATTTCTCTCATCATTACTCACTGGCCCCTTTCGTTTCTTTTATCATTACTCACCCCTTTGATTTCTCTTATAATTACTCACTTACCCCTTTTATTTCTCTTATCATTACTAACTTGCCTCTTTATTTATCTTATCATTACGCACTTGCCCCTTTTATTTCTCTTATCATTACTCACTTGCCCCTTTTATTTCTCTTATCGTTACTCACTTGCTGCTTTCTCTTATCATTTCTCACTGGCCCCTTTTATTTCTCTTATCATTACTCACTTGCCCCTTTTATTTCTCTTATCATTGCTCACTGGCCCCTTTTATTTCTCTTATCGTTACTCACTGGCCCTTTTTATTTCTATTATCGTTACTCACTGGCCCCTTTTATTTCTATTATCAGTTCCTTGATCGAGTGAACCTAGTTTTAACGGACTTCATAATCATCAAACCCGACCTTGAACTAGAACTTTTTCTTTCAAAAATATTTATCATTCCCAGTTAGGGAACTGAAAAACAAAATCTAAACAACATATAGTTCCATCGAAAACAAATCGAATTAGAATTGTAATTAAATTTCGAAAACAAAAGAATTTGGAGAACGATCGAGTAGGCAAAATGACACGTCGTGAGATGCTGCAGTTAGCCGATAAATACTATTCCGGATAAAATATTTGGGCAATGACACAACTGGCGACCAAAATGGCTAGAGTTTACATTCCAGGCATTGACTAAAGAGTTCTCCGATATTTAAGTAAAGTTTTGTGAATGCCTGACTAAAGCTGTTGAATATGTATACTGGGATACATCGGGCGATAAGTATGTAGATATAATATTATGGGCTTTTGTACAAATGTGTGTTTTTTGTTGTTTTTTTTCTCGATACATTTTACATGCAATAGACGTAGTCATGAGAAGTTGACCTGTGTACGTAAATGTTTTGTCTAATCTGCTACTAATTGAATATGATATTTAGGGATGATTTTATTAGTTATTTATTTATTATCCCAGATTTAATTTGATGAAGTATGATATGATATTTGTAATTTAATTACCTAATTCGCACGAAAGAATGATTTCCGGAGGAGTACAATCAGCACGTGCCAAGTGCATATGCTGCGTTCTCACTGATAATGTAAACTGTGAAGCATGCCGTACCCGGACTTACAATCGAAAGAAAAATAAATCCCCCAGTTGTGGTTGTTTCGAAGATTTGACAAGAAAATTATATTGAAGCCTTCGTACCGGAAACTGGAGTCTTTACGTAAGCAGTTGATTTGTGTAAACAACAAACGTGACCAACAAGTGCAGAGCCGTAGACTGGATTAACTCGTCATTCAATATATTTGAGTTTGAATTTGAATGAAACTAATTCTCTTGGTACAATCCCCATCCCCACCCCCTCCAATCATCTGTTTAATGTTAATTGTATAGTTCCGCTAACCAATACAACGCTCTCTCGACAGCTCAGATACAACGTTCTCTTAGATTCCGGCATAATGATATCATGAATATGGAGAAAACCGGAAAACGGGAAGTAAAACATCGACATGTGAGGGGCTACAACCTAGTCGCGTACAGGTCAAACAGTGGATCGAACACGGGACCGCAATATTCCATATCATGTTAAAAACAGAAAGGGGGTGTTTTGCTTGTTCATTTGCTCGTTTGACGAGAAAAAAATAAAAGCAAGAAAAAACCTACATACTCAAAATTACCAGTCATATAATATGATTCTTATTCATAGAATAGTCACTTTGCGATTTTTCCTTTGCACCTCAGTAAATGAAGACATAAGACAGATATAAACAAGTTAGTAGACAATGCATGACGATATAAGGCAGACATATACAGGTCAGTGGATAATACGTGATGGTGTAAGACGACATACACAGGTTAGCAGACAATACATGATGATGTAAGACAAACATCCACGGGTTAGCAGAATATACATGATGATATAAGGCAGACATACACAGGTTAGCGGAATAGACCTGCTGATATAAGACAGACATACACGGGTTAATCGAATATACTACATGATGATATAAGACATACACAGGTTAGTAGACAATACATGATGATATAAGATATATGCAGGTTAGTAGAATATACATGATGATATAAGACATACACAGGTTCGTAGACAAAGACATGATGATATAAGGCAGACATATACATGTTAGTAGAAAATAGATGATGATATAAGACAGACATATACAGGTTAGCGGACAAAACATGACATTGTTCACATCTACAGAAATTTGTATATCTAATGTTTACGCAACGTAGAAATAATTTTGACGTTTACATATTCCTGTCAAAATAAGTTACTAAAGTGAAGACTTATAGCTTACTGCAAAAAAGCTGAAAAAAATGGAACGTTGCTTTTACAAGCAAAATTATAGTGGAACTAAGAAAACTTTAAGCGCCACGAAGCGTGTGTGTGTGTTTTAGATTTTTAACGTAGCTTTAACAACTGTTTAGTCATATCGCTACGATTTCTACCGTGTGGCAGTTTATAGTGATATCTATCACTGGGACATCATGCCACAGACATGTAACATGAAGTCCCACCCAGTCACATGATTCTGACACCAGGCCGACCATTCCCAACACTAACCTCTTAATGCTGAGCGTCTAGCGAGATAACTGTTAGTACAATAGTTATAAGTCTGGAGCGGTTGCGCTAAGAAGCTACATATTGCTTCAAGTTTTTTTTTTCTCACTTTTTTGAATTTTCTCGCGTCGCAGACAAGAGAATACTTTCTTTCTTTTTTGAGCGAGTCGTTTGAATAATTCCGAGTATTCAAGTGGCTGATGTTGGAATTAATGAAGCTTAACTATTTAATTAATAATAACGGGTTTATTGTATTTTCAACAAATCACTTCTATTAAATACATTCGTGGAGTTGAAAGAAAATGATTTACCTTAAACCTTGTTGTCCAGATTTTAATCAATGTGTGGAAGAAAGAAAAATTCGGAAATGAATTATATCAGTAGATAAGACACGTCTACAATCTTTATTATCATTCGCTTTTAACAGTAAGTATGTTATTGTTCACCTTTATCTCAACATCTTAGTGCTTTGTCTTCTATTTTTTTCTCTCTCCTTTTTTTTTTTTTTTCTTTTTTTTTGTTCCAAACGGAATTTACAGACTAAGCAAATGCCTCGGTTAATATATTACTTGTCACTCTTCGTGATAAATTTGAACCAAGAAATTATCTTAATTAGCAAATTCCTAAGCAGTGTGTGTATTGCATAGTTTCTGGGTTTCAAATTATTCAGTACAGATGAAAACAAATCACATATTGAAGTTCTTTCTACATTCCTACATAACGAGGAAGGAGATATAGAGAGACGGGGGAGGGAAAGAAAAGATTTAGAATAAAGTAAATATCATCATATACAATATTTTAGTGTTCCAAAATTGTATTCATACAATGTAAGACAAAATTTAAAGAGTCTTGTTTCACAAGAAGCAGTTATGGAGTAGAAATCACAATAGAACATTTCAAAACCTCAAATCGATGCGGGACCAATAGTTATTATTATTATTATTATTATTATCATTATTATTATTATAGAGTTATCGGCATTATATAGAGGGATGTTCCAGACTTGCCTTATACTAAGGGATGTTCCAGAAGGCATTATATTGAGGGATGTTTCAAATATACATCATACAGAAGGATGTTCAAAAAAAGGTTATGTCCTGATCGTGCATTACAACATAAAAATTATAGTATTGTAACACTATGAAATCACATTAGTCAAGAACTAAAATGGAGTGAAATAAATAAGTAGTGATTATGAAACAAATTGTTACCATTTGGA
Organism: Megalonaias nervosa; assembly: GCA_016617855.1. NCBI lineage: Eukaryota > Metazoa > Mollusca > Bivalvia > Unionida > Unionidae > Megalonaias > Megalonaias nervosa. Next base: position 4,936 of record JAECUM010026355.1, read on the forward strand.
TGGGATTCTTCAGCATGACGGCATTTAAGGAGGGGCAGCGGTATAATGAGGGGCTTTATCGCGAGCGACCACTATATTGTTGCTTGTCCCGGAACCTGAATATATATCAGGCCTCTTGAAATTGGGTCTCATTGAAGTTTAGGGTACAAGCGTTTAGAAAACGTATGTGTGCGATATAGTTTAAGAAAATGTGTCAAACAACGTTCAAAGCTACTGATTGCTTTTATTGGGAAGATAAATAGTTCTAATACAAAATGAACCTTTAACCTGTTCACTTGAACCTTCCTGTAACACGATCTCTCATATTTCACGGGTATAGTCATGGATCCCTTTAGGACATAACCTCAGTATAAGGCGACATCACTTATAACACTATCAACAGTTTAGCTCCTTTTGATAGTGTTACAGTGAGGGACACACTGTCATCGAGGCTCTGTTATATTCTTCTGTATTTGGTTTGAAATAAATATGTCGACTGTCTTAAGAGTTAAACAAAAAGCAGGACCATATGGCTTAAAAGAACAACCCAACATCATGTCCTTACTTGTTTCAGTTTGTTTCAGGGAAGGGTGTATAATCTTCAATGACTGTGCGCTCAGAAGAGTTTCAGTTTAAATCAACATTGTTTTTAATATTATATCGAATTATAACCAGTTCCGAGATTATTTAGGCGATACATTTTATCTAAAACCAAGCACTGCACATAACTCGTAGGAACGGAATGCATAATGACCCATGAATTCTTTCCGCCCTAACTCGTACCAAGAAGGATGTGATAACTAATTAGCGTGCAACATTAAATACGTTCATACCACCCTGAAGTAACAAACGCTTTTCTTGAAAAAGAAAATCTGTTGAAATCAAATGACTCATTTGATTGAGCTAAATCGCGTTCAAAACGTCTTGTATTTGCAATAGTTATTACGTAAATACCGTCCTATTCCGTGTATCAGACCACTGCAGAGAGACTGAGATTCCTGTCTTAAAATTCGCTTTAGTCTCTCTATTCGGTTGTTTAATCTTCAGACTTCGCAAATAACCATAAAGCGAATTTTTGTGCACGGAAACTCATTCTACATCATAGTATCCTAACATTTCCACCATTTACCCTTCTTGGCCCATATACACTGTTTAGTATGCCTCATTGAAATTTTACATCAGCAAATATTAACTATTACTGTTTACATTGCCTCGAATAATGTGCATATCTATCTATCTATCTATCTATCTATCTATCTATCTATCTATCTATCTACCTACCTACCTACCTACCTACCTACCTATCTATCTATCTATCTATCTATCTATCTATCTATCTATCTATCTCCAGCCATCCAGCCATATCCATCCATCCATCCATATCCAGCCAGCCAGCCAGCCAGCTATCTATCTATCTATCTATCTATCTATCTATCTATCTATCTATCTATCTGTCTATCTATCTATCTATCTATCTATCTATCTATCTATCTACCTATCTATCTATCTATCTATCTGTCTATCTATCTATCTATCTATCTATCTATCTATCTACCTACCTATCTATCTACCTACTTACTTACCTACCTTCATCTATCTATCTATCTATCTATCTATCTATCACAAACAAAAACCTTAGCAATATATCAGATCTTTGCAGATACATGCTGTATGAGAAATTTGTATACAGCGATATAGACAATAACATCTTCGGTGCAAAAGTTGTTTAGCTTGAATTTGTTAACCATGAAAAAGTTTGTGCCAATAGGAGTATGGAGGGATATTGGCTTCAGCAAGGTCCTAAGTCCAACCTTGTCTTAATTCACATAATGGTAAGAAACTGTATCATAACCACATTTAAAAATTGGGACATGACCAAGCATTGTAAGGTACCGCGTCATCGCCTCAATTTATGGAGCAAAATATATGCAAAACAGAAAGTTTAAACTCTAATTTTATTTTAGTAAATACGACTTTATTAAAAATGCAACAGTTAACAACTATAAATTAAATTTTCCATTTAACTTCCAAACTCTGAACCTGTATCTCAGTGGGTATTAAAACCATGCCGATTTTCAGTCCCCGCTAACATCGATAGCTTTGGTTGGTGAGATTCAAACAAGAACTCGACACAACGTTTCCTTGCAAGGTCCTAGCAACTTCATTAGCGAGAATGGAGGAGTCAAAATAGGCAATGTGATTTATGTGATTTTTTAAAAACAATATTTATTCAGTTTTGTGTGTGTGTGTGTGTGTGTGTGTGAGAGAGAGAGAGAGAGAGAGAGAGAGAGAGAGAGAGAGAGAGAGAGAGAGAGAATGAAATAAGGACATGGAATGCCAGTAATATATGGAAGATAAAAGGTTTCAGCCCCACCTGCTACAAACACTAGCTTTAACTTGGAAATTGGCTGGTTTCCTTGCCCTTTTTGTGCCCTGAATTGGTGGTGTTTTGTGACTTTGCGCGAAGTCGTATGATTTGTCTCCTTTGTGTGGTGTTTTTGTGTGTGTTTGTTGTCAGTGCTTGTCAGTTTTCGTGTTTGGAGACAGACATATCTATGTCAAATTATAGGGTTGTCATTCTATCTTATATTCCTATTCAAAAATGTTTTGGGAAAAATAAATATCTAAAAGAGTTAAAGAGTTGTTAAATTATAAATAAGGTGTCTGAATGTGATGTACTTTTGTTCATATGTGCATGTATTATTTTCCTTGTTCCACTCTTACCTGAGAAAAGTTAATTTTTTATTATTATTATTATTATTATTATTATTATTATTATTATTATTATTAGCAATAGTTGATTCTAAAGTATCCTAGGTACACTAATACCACATACATTAATAGCATGCATCATTAGTACAGTAACGGTATAGATATTGATAACATCCATCTTTGATACGACAGCAGCACAGACAATGATAACATACGTCGTCGGTATACTTACAGTACATTGATAATGTTACAAACGAAGGGTCTCACTACTGAACGAATCAAACAACTTCTGCGTGAGTCTGGCTTTGAAATCCATTATTTCCCCTATTTCAAGGGAACTCGAGACAATGGTCGTTGCCAATTGAAGAGTTCTTAAACACGTAAAGACTACAAATATTCTTTCTCTAATCACCTGATGGCTACACGTCACGAAACTCTACTTTCACACTCGCATAGGTTTCTTTTGCTTCACATTTGTATGATTCACCAGCAATCATTTCCTAGCGGAATAACGCCCAATGCAAAGAACTATTCCTATGAGGTATAACTAAAATAATATCCAGAGAATTCTCTATGTGAAGAGGATCCATTTTACGAAACTAATTCAAGCCGTCATAAAGTCTTACGAATACTGTACATTATGACGTCTGCTCCTATAAAATGGATAATTACTCAGTTGAGAAATACTTTTCCAACACCGAAACTATGCATTCAACAAATGATCAATAAAACGTAGCAAAGATATAAAAGGAGACGTAAATACAAATAGCACATACCCTGGGTTGATTACAACAAAATGCATCCTTAACAGCACAGACCTTGATAACACATATCTAGATACATGAACAGCACACTGATGCTATGCATCCTCGATAGTTACTACACAGACTTTGATAACATGCATTATAGATACAATAGTCGTACACTAATAGCATGCATCCTAGATACAGTAACAGGACAATGATGTCATGCATCCTCGGTACATTTACAGCATAGACTTTAATAACATCCATCCTAGATACATGAACAGTACACTGATGCTATGCATCCTCGATACAGTTACAGCACAGACCTTGATAACATGCATTACAGATACAGTAGCAGCACACTAATAACATGCATCATAGATACAGTAACAAGACCATGATGTCATGCATCCTCGATACATTTACAACACAGACTTTAATAATATACATCCTAGATAAGGTGAGGGAGCACCAATAACATGTATCCGAGATACATGAACAGTACATTGATAACATGCATAGTCGATACGGTTTAGTTACAACACATACTTTGATAACATTCATCCTAGATACAGTAGGAGTACACTGTTAGCAAGCATCCTAGATGCAGTAGCAGTACACTAATAACATACATCCTAGATACAGTAACGGTACACTGATAACATACATCCTAGATACAGTAGCAGAACACTGATTACATGCATCCTAGATACAGTAGCATTACGCTGATAACATGCATCCTAGACACAGTAGCAGTACACTGATAACAAGCATCCTAGATACAGCAACATTACGCTGATAACATGCATCCTAGATACAGTAGAACTACGCTGATAACATGTATCCTAGACACAGTAGCAGTACACTGATAACATGCATCCTAGATACAGTAGCATTACACTAATAACATGCATCCTAGATACAGTAGCATAACGCTGATAACATGCATCTAGATACAGTAGCAGTACACTGATAACAAGCATCCTAGATACAGTAGCATAACGCTGATAACATGCATCTATATACAGTAGCAGTACACTGATAACATGCATCCTAGATACAGTAGCATTACACTGATAACATGCATCCTAGATACAGTAGCATAACGCTGATAACATGCATCTAGATACAGTAGCAGTACACTGATAACAAGCATCCTAGATACAGCAGCAGTACACTGATAACATGCATCATAGATAACAGCAGCAGAACGCTGATAATATGCATCATCGATATATTAACAACACATTCTTTTTGATAACAAGCATCCTCTTTGCAGCAACACGGACATTGATAGCATGCATCCTTGATACAGTAACTGTATATTGATAACATACATCGTCGATACGGTTACAACACAGACTATGATAACATGCATCCTAGATAGAGTAACAGTATATCAATAATATGCATCCTAAATACACTAAGAACACATACATTAATAACATGCTACTTTGATATAGTAACAGGACAGACAGTGACATCATGCATCTTAGATACAGTTAACGGACAGACTTTGATATCATGCATCCTTGTTACAGAAACAAAACAGACATTGATTACATGCATCCTTGACACAGTAACAGGGCCGACATTGATATCATGCATTCTTGACACAGTTAATGGGACAAACATTGATAGCATACATCCTTCTTACAGTATTTATGCTCAGAATCCTTGTCTTCATTGTACTTCCTTTTTGGGATACGTAAACTTATTCGACGCGAGCCATGATTCTGCTAATATGCCGTCAAACCCTATAATTCCCACATACATGCATAAGTCTCTCTCTCTCTCTCTCTCTCTCTCTCTCTCTCTCTCTCTCCTGATTCTTCCTCCACGAAATGTACTGGCTGCCATGTATAACAATCATGTGCTTTTCCTAGCTGATTTTTCTTTTTTCTGTTTGCTTTTTTAATTCATCTGTTATGACAAACTCAGACAAAATCAAGGAGTGTTGCCGTGTTGTGGACACACAACCTTTTGCATAAAAAGTAATACTTAATTTAAAAAACTATGATTTTGGTTCGTACAAAGCTGAATCCACTGAATATATGAGATATCCATTTCTCTTATTTTGTAATAAAAGGCTAAACAACAGATATTCATACTGTCTTTATTTTGGGTAATACTATTCATTATCAAAACATCAAAACAAAACTGATATTTTAAATATACTCCGTGGTAATTTCCCTTTGATATAAAATTTACATTTTTGCGAGCAATAGCATATTGTTGTTTTCAAACGGCTTTGACTACTTTAGCTAAGGTCTTTGCAAATTTGGAGAAAACAGGAGTGAAGCGAGTTTTACAATAGTGAGCCAGGTGAAAATCAAACTGTCCAAAGCATATATGATTTTTGACAAAATATAAATAGCATGCTGCATAAGGCAGATAGAGAAGCTCAATAATCTCTACTACAGAATCGGAATAATCCTCCAGTACTGGAAGAGGAGTAAAGAAATAAGAGGTCAGTAAATAGCGAAGAACTTTCACGTTTTATGATCATAATTTATATATGTACCTTAATTGATGTTGCCATTACACCTTCATTGAGGGGGCCCCGAGTGGCCGAGTGGTCTAAAGCGTTCACCGTTACGGATCACTGCCATCTCACCTCTCTCTGCGTGGGTTCGAGTCTCGGGTTCAGCCAATGTGGTTACGTGAGAAAGCTTGCCAGTAGCTTCTCGTGGGTCGCTGGTTCTTTCCGGGGTTTTCCCGGGTTCTTCCTCAACCATTTATACTGGCCGCCATGTATAGCCTATCTTGTGCTGAAAATGCCGTTAAACCCTACAACAACCCTACATTGATGTTGAGAACCTACTCTTGTGTAAGTGTTGATTGTTAAAGAATTAAAATAGTCAATTTTAGTTTTTAAATAAATTGTATAAAGTGGCAGTTATCTCCATTTTCCATAGCACCGGTATAGTAACCTGAACTGATCGCTTTAATAGATTGAATCCAATATGGTTTCTAGTCAATAATTTTCGCTTTCGTAATTAAATTTTCCTTTTGATGAACTGCCTTGAATGTCCATTGAAAATTGCATTTTCACAGGCGAATGTTTATGTTCAGAGAAAATTAAATTGTCTGAAATATCCTAAAAATTAAATTACACCATCGGGACGCCTCAGTGATATTAGTTTCTCGATTCGACTAGGTGTAATCAAATTTAAGTCGAAGTTTCTAAAAGTGATTCATTTGAAATTTGGACAGTGAATCTATGGAACAGATGTATCACTTGCTATGAGTCACTGGAAAAATTAAAAGAATTCGACTGGAATTGTGTCTGTGATAGAAAATCTGTCAACTGCTTCGCCTTTTCTCTTGTTTAAAATATTTACAAAAAAAAAAAAAATGAACGGGAATATTGTTATCTATTGTTATTGATATAACAGCCCAGCAGATTATTTCCTTGTCAGAAATGAATCATCCGCAACAGTAAACAACAAAGGTGTCATGGTTTGTAGAAAGGTAAAAAGGTCACCTTGCATTACTTGAGCATTGTCAAAGTAACAATAAATTCAAAACAAATGCATTCTCTTTAGTATTCTTCTCAAACTAGAAAACAGCCAGTTCAAAAACAATATTTATTCGACTAAAGCTATCCGTTACTCCCATATCCCAACACTACACACATCAGTCTGTCTTACTTTGCTCTGTTATATATATATATATATATATATATATATATATATATATATATAGTATATATATATATATATATATGTATATATATATAGTTACAGGGAGAGAGAGAGAGAGAGAGAGAGAGAGAGACAATTACTTGTCTAGATAGATACATAGATATACCTCAACAAAATATTTTATCAAAACAACAACGGCCTTTCTATAACCAAATATTTCAATATAAACTCGTGTTTAAAGCGGCGCCATGTTCTTATCTTCCGCTTAGTCAGATGGCCTCTTGAGAACATTACAAAACCATGAAGATTTCCAAGCAATGAAGTATAAAGTTTACAGGCAGATTTACTACTAAATTTACAAATTTACTTTCTAGGAAACCATATCGGACACAGCTACAGATCGTCGCGGTCGCCTAATATTGCATAACAGAACTGCAATAAAGCTCGTTCAGGAGATTAACAGATGCTTTACATTGATTGCTGTGCACAACATTTGCGTGAAAACTCCTCGTGGTACATTAACGTATGAACCAAGATGCGGCATTTGCACCGGATAGATGACAGTTTTGTGTATACAGAAATGAAGATAAACTGTTGAACGATACGGCAACTGATTTCATTTTACGCTTCATGAAGAAAAAATGTATTAAATACGTGTTGGTTTTGAGTTGCATTCCCTTAAGAAGCCACATTTTTCCGAAGATGCAGTATACAATAATACAAAACAATAATACTATACAATATAATATACTCAACAAATGTTGTAAAAATTATTCAGGATTACCACGTACTGTTTTCACAGAGGATTAACGGCTGACATCAACGCCGTCGCGGTCGTAAATGATAATTTGTCTCACTTTGTATTCACCAGCGGGAGAGTGGAAAATGTAAGAATACTAGCTATTGCCCGTACTAGGACGGGAATGATAAAATTTCAAGATAAAAATATGTAATTTTTTGTTTAAATTTTAAAAAAAAAAATTGGAATGAGTGAGTCTACAAGAAAGTTTGAACATAGCAATACAAAAAGGTAATTTAAAAAAATTAGGATGCCGCCGCAAGTTAGGTAGCCGAGACACAGACAAATATGGGTGTTTATATAATAGACTTGGTTAATTGTCCCCCCAGGACAGCAACAATAAAAAATTCAAAATGAAAATAAACAATTTGGGATGAACGAATTTAACATAATGTTTGAATATAAAAATACAAAAATAGTATTAACAAATTGGGGATGCCGCCAAGAGTTTCGAACACACGACCTCCTGTTTGGCAACCGGGACACACAAGCAAATGTCGGTGTTTATATATGAGATGTTAGATATATTGTTCTAAATAAAAAATTGTAGTGAGTGGGCTGACTTGATTAGGTGTATAGTAATGACGAAATATGTCTTTATAGAAACGACATAAACAAGTTATTTCACTTGTGCAAGTAATTCGAGTCTGCCGAATCAAAGTATGACAATTTTATGAACACTGCTGAAAGTCCCAAGTCCGTTTTTCTACGAAACAGATGTATCAATTTATCGCGCTTTTAATCCATCCAAATTAAACAGCCCCTGCAGCTCCGTTTATCCCAAACGAGTAATGATACTCGCTTTTAAACAGAAGCCGGCTCATTTCACATCGAAGTAAAAAAAAAATCGCAATTACAACATGCTGTTTTGCAATTACGACTCATCTCGTAATAATGACTTACGTATGTCGTGTTTATTATTTTGCATATCGTAACTATAAGTGAGATATCTCGTAAATACGAGTTAATATATCGTATCAGTCTTGTAAATACGACTTTGCAAAATAATTGTTAATATATATTATTGAAACACTTACTTTCTTTCAGTTTTGTGCCTTTCTTTTTTATCTTTGATCATTTTATTTCTTTCCGTCATTCTTGTTTGCTCTTATTACTGGCATAGATTCTATCCAATCTTATTCGTTATAGTGCCAATCGTTCCTTTTTTCGTTAAGTATGGATATAAGTCTGAACTCCGTTCAATCTTAAGTTTATAATTATGACTTAGCTATCTCGTAATTACGAGTTAGAATCTTGTAATACTGAGTTTGTATTTCGTAATTACAATTTATCGCATGTACGACTTATAATTATAATAACAAGCTAGTTATATTGCAGTTATTTTAAAGCGAACTATTGCAATATATATATATATATATATATATATATATATATATATATATATATATATATATATATATATAGAGAGAGAGAGAGAGAGAGAGAGAGAGAGAGAGAGAGAGAGAGAGAGAGCAGCATTTTTTTATTTTTGCGCCTCTTTTATCATTCTTATAGCTGCAATCTTTCTTTCCACCTTTCTTTTTGTCCTGTCGCCGTCATCGATACTTTCCACTCGTTTCTGTTTATAATTAAGCTTTTTTTATTTTCTCTTGATGCTGCATCAATAATTTAAAACTTGATACAAATACCATTAATCCTTCAACATATTTATATTCTAGATTTATCTCCTATTTCTTCCTTTTTCAACCTAAATGTATCGATTTATTCTTGTTTTGTTTTGCTTTATTTGGGTGGGAGTGGTTTTAACCCCAATTCTCAACACGAGAGAGGTTTTATATGTTATTATATATATATATATATATATATATAT
>JAECUM010026356.1:0-12800 GCA_016617855.1 Megalonaias nervosa
GGGAAAACTGATTTTAAACTTCATGTTTACAATATGTAGTCATTCATCATACTACTGGCTACTATCTTGTCATTTAAATATGTCATACCCAAATAAGACAAATTCATTGGAATATATATATATATATATATATATATATATATATATATATATATATATATATATATTAGTACACTTAAGTCAATTCACAATTTTATCTTGTAAAATGTATGAGAAGATACTATAAAGAAATGTACGAACCAGGCAACCTTGCCCTATTCAATATGGAATACAGGAGTGAGGTTATAATGGTGGTAAGGACAGCAAAACAAATTAGCATGCTCAAATAATGTAAAAGGAATACAGGCAAAAATTGACAACAAGAGGCTACATTTTTGTGAAGCCATCCTTTTATTTATTTACAAATTAAAATAGAAACTTGAACACTGAGCTTTATTATACAAAATCCAAATTTGGGAGGTTAATGTTGAAGCAACATAAATATTACCAAAATCTATGGTTTGAGCAAACTGACAGAATAAGACACAGTAAATGATTTTCCTCTGACGAGTTATAGCTAAGGTGGATTCAACCAGTATCAATTAGGCTTTTGTTATCAGGTGGTGATATTAAAATAAATCAGTGAGTTGCGAAAGGCTGAATTATGCATTTGGAGCAAAACAAATGCCACATTTGATCTGTTCTTTACAGGGCCTATTTCAGAGTTGATAACAGTATACATAACATTTAGCTTTCAAAATACACATAGATACATCTGTTTTATCACTATGCCATATATACTCGTTTATAAGTCTAGTCAAAGTGCAAATAACAAAGATCCTGATCTGCTGTAGCATAATATGCCTGCAGATCAGGGTCAGTGTGGTTCTACTTACTAATCCTAACAAACTGCAAAGACCTTATCTGCCAGCATATTATGCGATGGAATATCGGGGTCAGTGAAGTTAGCATGTGGGCTCATCTTACAAGCAAGTATATGCAGTAATTTTCATAAATATTCCAAAACATAACAGTTATAAACAGTTGTATGATCATCTTAGCTGATGCTATCATTGTTATTGGGAGCAATCTAGAAATGTTAGATAAGGCATTCCTTACCATCAATGATCTAGATGCTCTTACTGAAATTCAAAATCTGAATAATTAGAATATATGATGTAATAATTTAAACACAAATTTGCCTATGATCTGGAAAACCATATTCATTGCATATAATGTTGTGTTATATGTTGGAAACATAAATATAAAAGTACATAATGCTGAAAATGTGAGTTGGAAATGTGAAAACTGAATCTGCTCTATAAATTGTTCTATTATAATGCTATCATGATAAGACAACCTGGTATTATTCCTGATTAGTTTTATAGGTGTGAGATAAGACAATCCTTGTGTGCATAGCTACTTATTTATCCAGAGGAATGGATATCTATATTCTTTCTTCTTCCTTGCTGCAGTACTTTGTTTACTGGAATGTGCTTCCTGCACAAACAATATGTCTTTTAGGGTTTAGAAACTAAAAAATAGTTATGGATGTCCCACAGTTCTTTTAAAAAAATATGAATGATCAGTGTCATAATCCTAGGACAACAGTACGTCTGATATTTACATTCTCTTTGCGAAGAAACACTTTAGTGTAGGTCCCGTTTTAGATCCCTTTATGAAAGTCTTTAATATCTACACAAAGTGCGAGAAAATCGATTAAATGTGAACAAGATCAGGTCCTTCAGTTACTGATGCCCACAATAGTTTTAGTAAAAAGTACATATAAGATGATCTCTTGGAGATCACGTACAGCCAACGGATCATCTTGCAGAGGTTCTGTGTCCTCCGCCTCAACCCTCTCCAATCTCATAAGCACACACACACACACACACACACACACACACACACACACACACACACACACACACACACACACACACACACAAATGAGTTCAAGTCCTTAGTACCTACTCGGCGTTGATGTTATTACTGATACGCTTAATCCTGGAATAAATCTGATGTCTTTTTTATTTAATGAACACAATAGAAAAATCATTATGAATTGTAGGTTTTATTTTAAAAGTTGAATTAAAGGCACCTAACACTGGAATAAATTAATTTTAGCCCTATTTACTGCTAGTGACAATATTCCAAATTTAATACGGGGACAAGATCGGCACAGCCGACAATTGGTTTTGATAATAGGTTGACAGTCGAAAGTGACCGTAGCAAATAATTTAAGAGAGTATATATAAATACATACGGTATACCGCAATTATCTCAGGGCCTAACAATTTAACTTTCTGAGGCAGGGGCTTGGGGTTTGATTTATTTATTACTTAAATTTCCAGATCTCAAATAGGTGGATTAATATTTTGCTCTAATTTATAGCAAATAACACCATATTGTATACGTTATATTATTTGAGGAGAAAAAAATGTCTCGACAGAAAATCGCATCCCAACATACCCCACTCACAAAAATAAAATGGTCAATACCGTACAGAGATGAACTTTCTAGGTGTATGTTAATTGTTGTAAACGTGAGCACCTTACAACTGTGACTAAAGGAGGATGATTAAGCTTACATCATAACTGACACCATGTAAAAGATATATTATCGTGTGCAGTACGTGCTCAGCCATTTAACAACAACATCATGAGCAACGTGCAAAGCCTGCAGTCCACCGGGGAACTTTGTCAGTGGACAATTGTTCACAATGTGTGATATGGTCTGAAGAGCTCCACAGCAACAGGGAGAGTTAGCGGCCTGACCCCATCGGACAAGGTTGACTGCACAATGACCATGTCCTGTCCGAAAGCGGTTCAGTGTGGTCTACAGATGACGTGGAAGGTTGAAGCCAGGTGAGCAGACAGATGGGTCAGCTACGAGGGAGTGGTTTACAACATCTGTTGAAGACCACTTAACACTCCACGCCGAAATAGCTGTCATATCCTCCGGCAACGGACCTAACCAGACTGGGCATCTCGAAGTCAAGCGGACTGCTGGATGTGAGGTGATGTCCATGTACAGTGAAAGTTTCTCATTGGCATAGACCTTAGCCAACATTTTTGTGGTTGCTTCCTGGCGACGCAGAAGTGCGGAGTACTGGCAGCCATGGTAAAGGAGTAGGACGTAGTGTTCCAGAGATTATGCGCATTGTTGTGTTGAGCTGGACATCAATTAACTTAGTGTGGGATGATCGACCCCAGACGAGAGCGCAATACTCGGCTGTCGAATAACAGAGGGTCAGTGCTGATGTCTTGAGTGTCTGAGCACTAGCGCCCCAGGTTGAGCCAGCCAGTTTGCGGAGTAGGTTGTTTCGAGTGCTAAGTTTTTGCTGCAGTTTTCTTCAGGTGGTTGCAGAATGTCAGTGATCTGTCCAGAGTCACACCAAAGTATGTTGGTGTCGGGTCGTATTTTATTTGCTTTCCATTGATATAATACTCAGATTAGATAACTTCTGAAGCGTTGACATTGAAGCCTGCAGTTCACTAGCTACACTATTGATGCATTTGGCAGATAAACTTTGAGTGGGATACTCAAAATCGGGCAAGACATTTATCAGAAAGGGCCAGTAAAATAATTCACTATTTACATAATAGGCATTACCTGCCTATTATGTCAATAGTGAACTATTTTACTGGCCCTTTCTGATAAATATCTTTGAGTGGGATGACTCTAATGTTTATTAGCATCAAGGAGGGCGGACCCTACGGCCGCGTTTTGGTATTTGTTTGTAAAATCAATGCTTCGACGCTAATTTGTCCGCTATTGTGCTGCGCTACTGTGTATATAAATTTCTATAGACTGTTTTGTTTATTGAACTCGATACAGACATACCGTCGTCTCATGGGCGCCCGCAGGATTTTTTGTAGGGGGGGTCAGGACTTTCTGCAGGGGGGGGGTCAGGATTTTAAGGGGGGTCAGAGGTCAGTCAGGCACGGCCGGGAGAGTTAGTATAAGAAGCAGTCTAAAACTAATTTAATATTTATTAAGCGTTTTGAACAGAATCTTGTGACATATTTTCAGCTTCGTTTGCATGATTAAACTTGTTCGAATATATATATATATATATATATATATATATATATATATATATATATATATATATATATATATTTGCCGTATGATTTCCAGGGGGGTCACGTGACCCCCCCTTGACCCATGCTGCGGGCGCCCATGAGTCGTCTGCCCTCCCTGCTGCTGTAGGAATTCAAATCCTCCAACCCAAGTGAAATCAAATGCTTCAACCGGGGTGGGGTGGGGTGGACCCTACAGCGTCATATAAGGTAGTATTGGTAAAATCTACACTTCTACGTCGACTTTATCCACTATTGTCTGTCGACAGTGTGTATATAAATCTGCATAGACTGTTTGTTTATTGCCTTCGAGACAGTTGTTGTCCAGTTCACCCCTCCTGCTGGTATGGGAACCCCAATCCTCCAACCGTTAGTGAAATCAAATCAAATACAATGCTTGTACAGCAACCAAAAAAAGAGCCAGTCCCTGCAGCACTAACATAGTGCCTGCGGCCCTGGTATTGTGTGCAGGTATATGCAAAACCTTTCCCGCGTTGAGTACGTTTTGTTGGCTGGCCGACCGAGAGAGATAGAGATATCTTTACTTCAGTTAGTTAAGTGCAGAGTCGCCGGCGCGTTTGTTGTTGTTGTTGTTATTAACGTGTGTCAAGCGGGGGGGGGGGGGGGGGGGGGGGTTTTGGACAATTCATCCGGCCTTAAAGTGATTTTTTGGTTGGGCTTGTTGTAGCGACGACGAGTGAGTGAGTAAGTGTGTGTGTGTGGAATGGGAAAACAAGGTGACAGAGAGTATGGTCTGTAATTAAATCGGTATGTATCAATAATAATAACGAGTGAGTCTGCGCTGACTATGGAATCCCGTACAACTAAACAAACTCGACACTGATTAAATACGATTAAAAAATCTCTCCCTGTCCGTGATTCTGTCAAACAGCAATTACAGGTACGACAAGAAGCAAGGGAGACATTTGCGGAAAGTGCAGCAGAATAATTTAAACCGGTTACAGAGGTGACTAAGGGTCTTCTTCCACCGTTAGAGCAAACAGACAAAGCAACTGGGAAAATCGCAGGAAGAACTAACAAAAAAAAATGTTCTTCAAGAAATAGTTGACACTCAATCATAATTATTAGAAGGTATCGAGGAGGCTCGTGTGGAGACCGGCGCATTTCCAGAGCTGGGTGTAATAGAACCGCTAGTGAAATTTAAAGTTGATCTAGTACATAAATTTACCCCTGAAGGTCTTGCAGCTATCGGGGAAAAAGAACAAATACTTGAAATTGATGCGTTTGGGTTTGATGAAAAAGAAAAGTATATCAAACCTGAGTATGTTGAAAGTATAAAAAGTTGTGCCGATTGGCATATATATATATATATATATATATATATATATATATATATATATATATTATTATTATTATTATTATTATTATTATTATTATGCATGTTTAATTTAATTACTTGTTTCTTAATTTTAAATTTTTTTATTCCATTACATGCTATTATAAGGTAACTTTGTTTACTGGATTTGACATTTTCCAGAAATTCAGTTCAGTTCTGTTTGACCTGACTGTTATAATAATAGAAACACTGTATCTAGTTTCTGACATTGATTCAGAAACAGTGGCAGTTCTGGTAAACAACTTTTTCAATATTTTTTAAAATTCTTTCCCAGAGTAAGAACCATTGATTTCAGTTAAAGCCATACTGAGAGTACGTGATGTTAGATATGTAAAGAGCTTCTATTTTTGTTCTGGAAGGATGACAATGTGACCCTCATCCGAGAATCTGTTTTGCGTTTTAAATTAGTATTTAACTGTTTTCTTGATGGAATTTGTTTAGTCGGGCTCCAAGCATATGTTGTGACCAGTTTGAGTTGAATATTTATTTTATTGAATTTCAAGTGATTATTTTCCCTGGAAATGCAAGTGCGCCTACAAAATTCTTGGACAAAGACATTCATTGAAATTTATTCGGAATTCAACACTGGAATATTATTTTCTGTGATTCAACAAAGAACTGTTGACACCACAGCACTTCGCAGGTTACAACAGACGTCATCACCTTCCATTTTGGATTTCATCGAGACTTGAACTCAGATTCATTCAGGACTTTTTAATAATAGGACTTCGATTTTTTAATTCTTGGATTATGTTTGGATTTGATTCGTAAAACAGTAAATTCTTTTTTTCAATTTTACCTTGGTTTTCTAGGGAAATAAATTATTTGTTAAATTTTACAAAGCTTGTTGTCTTCACTCTTTTCTGTTTCGTTTTGTAAGAGCCTAGACTCGTAACAATATATATATATATATATATATATATATATATATATATATATATATATATATATATATATCGTATTGTTTTCGGCCTAAAGCAAGTCAAAAGTGGTGATGAAGATTTTGAAGTTTTTTTTCCGGTCAGTAAATGAGCATATTAAACAAGCAAAGCAAAACAGGGACCTGAAATATAAAGAAATGGTGCGTCAACTTGAAAAAGTACAGGAAGAAAGTAAAAAAATCACGTGTATAAACTCGGTCTGTAAGAAGGAAGGAAAAAGCAGAAAGAGATCCCCCAGCTTCGAGACCACCATCGCCGGAACATTGGTATGATGCAGATTCCGGTGCTGCGAGAAGTGGTTTTGCCACTCGAGGGAGTGGTCTTGTTGCCCTATGCCCCAGTAAAGTCCTTGCCGAGATTGATGGACTAGAGATATTAATTGGTGGGCGACGGGATGGTAATAATTCCCCTGAAATTATCAATGTAACAGCGGCTATTTGTCAGTGATTAATTACTGGTGGTGTCATGGGTATTAATGTTTATTGGTCAATTATCGATGAAATTGCCGAAGATTATTAGAGTGATTGAATATAATTGGATCATTGACAGGAAATAACATGATCATACACAATACTCAACGTCGACCTACTCTGGTTAGAGTGATAAATTCCCGATTGCCTGTATACAAAGCTATCTATGGAGATGGACTCGGTGATATTATTCAATGTTCTTTTTAGAAGGATCGCCCCAGAAGCGATACCGATTGCAAAGCAACTAGGAATGAAAGCTATTAATGTTGTTCATGATAAAGGTATTAGTAATGTGGGTGATATTGCTAATAAAGCATTTTCTGCGATCAAGGACCGACTAGCACGATTAATACGCAGACGAAAACCACAGCCAGTTACACTTCCAAGCACTGAAGTGATGCCCGCAAATGTCAGTAAACTAATAAACCAAGCTGCAAATCGACGACTAGCAGCGTTAGCTGGTGTTCCGGTACCACTGTCAGAATCGGAGAGAGAGAAAAATATAGCCTCAAGTCGAGTAGCGAGAAGTGGGTTGGCCCGTCGTGGTCTTCGTGTTACACGATAATTAATCAATAATAAAAATGTTCGAGCGTGTATCTGCTCGGGCATTTGACATGGATGCCTCACTCCTTAAAGATGAATCGATACGTGATTATCAATATTATTTGTATGATGCACGAGAGCCAAATCAGCGTAGGCGAATTGAGCTGCAAGAAGCAGGATACAAGTAGATATTTTTTGCCCGCTGAAGCATTTATTGAAGTAGAAGGCGAACTTTTAAGAACCGATGATACTGCATATGGTGTTGATGTTAGAGTTGGTTTTGTTAATAATGATATCATGGCGTTGTTCAACAGTGCTACATATAGCACCGACGGAAGAAACATTGAATCGTGCCTGGAAAACGTCGACGTTGCCACGACGATGACGATATTGGGTTTAGCAAGATATTCCGATGATTATTCAAGGTCCGCCGGTCCATCAATGATGTTTGTGAAGGATACCAGTGATCATCCTAATAATATACAGGATGATATGAGACGACCAAACAAAACCATACCGCCGCAGCTGACGACACCGATGTGGATACGGTGGTTCATGATGCTAATCCAGAATTCAACTTTGGATTTGCTGCACGACGAACCATGTTAAGAGGTGACCTTAGAACATTTTCATGTGCTATTCCACTGTCACACATCTTTGGATTTTGCTGAAGTGTCAGAAAGGTCATTTTCGGAGCCAAGCATATAGTTGTACTTGTAAGAAAAGCTACAGACGTAGTTGCAATCTGGCGCCCTTTTGGTGATGCTGGTAAAGTAATAGTGACAAAACTTTCACTGTGGATGCCAACAATGACACCGTCGCTGACCGAAGAGCAACGGTTGTTATCGTTTATGAACCAAGGTGGTAAGTCAACATTTTCGTGGTTGACGATGACCACAGATAGTGTTCAGAGTACAACTAATGGTTTATTTACATGGCAATTAGAATCCCAGCAAGGTCTCTCTGCCCCGCGACATATATTTATTGCTTTCCAAAGTACTGAGCTAGTAAACTCACAAACTCACAGTACAATGATATTTGACAAACTTGGTGTTACCGAAGTGCCATTAAGGATAAACGGGCATCAAGAACCCTCCGAGGACATATTATTGAATTTTGATAATACTCATGTTGCACGTGCATATCATCGTTTGATGATATTCATGGGACGTGATCAAAACGTGGATTCTGGTCTACAAATATCACAGCTGGATTTTACAATATTGTATCCGATCTATTACTTCTCGTTGGAACACCTGGATTTATAAAGACAATCTGTTGTGATATACACTTCCGAGCTCGTGTAGCAAGAGGAACTATTGCTAATTACAGAGCCATCGCTGTTATACTGTCAGATAAAAAAATGTTGCTTGAAGGTGTTGGTTGGCGAATGAGAGTCATTGATGCCCCAGTGGAAAACACGTAATTGGACCGCAAGCGATCCCGAGTGAAAACACTCCATCGCTAGCAAAATCCCATTAGCAATTAAATCGTCATCGATATTTATAATGTGATATCATCCCGTGAATGTTACCCTGACTCGTGGTCAGATTAAAAAGCTACAATCGGCAAAAAAAAACAAATTCTAGAATATAAATAACATTGCAATCACCGGCGTTACAAGGCCCAAATAAACTATCACAGACAGAATGTCAACTCAAGCACTTTAATGACACCAGACGATCAAAAACAGGTGTACGACTCAATCTTTCTGCGGCTGCCATTAAAGACTTTGAACGAACTGGTGGTATATTTCCACTTCTGGCAGCCATACCAGCGATGATAGCCGCTGAAGCCCCAGCTGTTGCAACAGCAGCTACACATGGTGCAGTTGGAACTGCTGCTGAAATGGCATTAAAGAAAGCTACAGGGCGTGGAATAAACACTTGCAAAAAAAGAGGGCTTGCGGGGTCTAAGATTGCCCAGAACTCTAACTTCGTGGTACGGTCGGGGTCTAAGATTGCTTGGAACGTTTCGCTGAAACTGCAACGAGTAAAGCTTCCTATGTCTAATTTTTATTTACTGGAAGCTGCTCGTCGATCAAACATTGGAAACTTTCGAGGAGTTACCTGACAAAGCAAATCGTGTTGAAACTGGTACCATTAATCTTGACTCGCAGTCCGGTCCGGGCACTCACTGGGTTGCATATGATGTTGACCCACGTGGTATTGTTGGTTTTTTTTTATTAGTATGGGCTCTCCCCGCCGCTAGAATTTTTAAACTAAGGCAGTTGAATTCAGAGCGTCTCACTGATCTGGTATTTCACGTTGCCAACAGAAGCAATAACCGATCCGCCTGTATGTGGACTAGAAGTACTTGCTGTACTTAATGATGTATCAAGATCGCCACATCTGCCCCCACATAAAGATGTACACAACTATACAAGTGGTCGTTTTAAACACGTTAAACGTTTATAATATGGTTGAAATTTATGGGAGATCTTCTAGCGCTAGAAGTAGGGTTAAAAACCCTACTCTCGGCGACGCCGATTTGTCAAAATATGCCATTAAAGATGAGCTCTCTGATCTTACGAGTCTTGATGGGATGACCGAGATGAAGTTGTTATTTTTCAGGAACAGCACGGCAGCCTAATGACATCCAATGTTAAACTCGTTGATGATATCCGAAGAGTCCTCGGTGCCACATCCGATAATATTCCAGTACTTACTGATGATGCAAAACTCCGAGACTCGAGTGTATCAATCACCGCTATCAGAAACGCGATTATAAAAAGTGTTACTAATCGCTTGCGATCAAACGGTGAAACGATGGAAGGCGACCTCGACGTTATTGGAATAAAATTATTAATGTGAGAGAACCAGACTCGCTCGACGACGCTGCAATAAACTTATAAGTCGACAACAGCGACAATGAGATAAGGACTACGTTTATGCCACTTAATGACAGATTAGGTAGTTTTAGATCAAACCATACATGCCATGTGACGGCGTTTAAAAATTTTCACTGAAACAGTCTCCGTTGAGTTCTTTGAAAATCCATTGGTGACCAACATTAAACTTGTAGAAATCGAAGAAAAAATAAAAGCGATTAGTGTTCCGCATCCGACTCCGCCCATCAATGTTGTATACACAGTAGCATCGGGATTTACAACATGGTCAAAGGATAATAACACCCTCCAACATTCCGCTGAGCTCACTGGTGTGTACAGGCTGTCCGTGTTTAGTGCTGCAAAATTTAGGATATTTGCCACGTATCCATGGCTTCATTTAACCGATGAATTTTCTGGAACTGCGTCAATCGGATTAAATCAAGGTAGCGAAGAAACATTTATACTGGACCCCAATGGTCAAAAATTAACCGCAGCCACTCACTGGTGGTGTCTGGAATTTGTAGCAAAACGCCTCAATTAATTACTGGAGTTAATTCTTAAAGTATTAATTACTCGTATGATGCCCACCACCTCATCCCATTGAAGGAATTACGATTTCACTTACAGATTCGATCAAGCCCGTGATTGGCAAAAATCGCTGAGTGATATGATAGACGCGTATACGGCAAAAGCCCCCCAAAAATACCGACGACGCATTGGGTTGTATACGCTGAATCAGCCATAGTCACTATAACGATGACCTCAATCGGCATATTATCGGCCACCTATGTGATAGCCCCACTGGTGGGAATCGGTATGGCTGTTATAATAGGAGTTGCTGGCATCGCTAATATCATAGCCAAGAAATTATCTACATGCACCACTGATATATCACACAGTACACGGAGTTGCTATCAGCTGAAACACGAGCCCACGCCAGATTATTATCGCTGACATCGTCGGCGTTGAATGACGGTATGCTTACCGACTGCGAATTTGATACGATGACTAAAATTTACTATGACGCAATGGGAGGGGGGCACCCCAAGTGCCTCCTCCTAGAGCCTTGGGAAGACCACAATTAGAATCAAGTGTATAAGCTAAATGGCGATGGCAGACCATAAAATTAAAGTGTTACTAGAACAAATAGCTGCTAATACAGCACCATCCACAACTACAGTGATATCAGCGGCGTAAACGCAACCAGAATTTGATATTAGTTTTCCTACACCGATTCAAGCACCGAACGGCAGGTCTCATGAAGTAGCACTGGCACAATTGTGAGTGCATAATAGTTGGCCCAATATTAGATCCAAATCGTTTGGTGGATTACCAGCCAATAATTCACAGGTATTTGCTGATAAAAATCGCAAGGATGGAATCCCCGACTGGTACGTTGTTGGTATCCCCACAGGCAGTTATCAAATCAAACAAATCAAAGATGAATTTCAACATCGAATTAAATCTATCACAAGTCGAGAATCTGAAATTGCAATAAGTGTACATGAGCCAACGTTAAAGTGCTGCCAAAGAAATATCCACCCCTGCTTATGCCGTTGATATCTATCAATAGTTGATTCGAACTGCGTTTGGGTGGCCAGAAGTGGCACCTCCAGCACCCAACACCACTACCACAACCACAGCGCGCCGACTATCAGACAAATGAGAGGATATTTTTAAACGACCCCGATTATCAAGTAGGTTTCCCGTGGTCGCTCATAGATCAACAAACATTTCAAAGTCGGTCTAGTTACATCACTGGTACTTCACTTCTTCCGCGTCTTCCCACGTTGGTTGTTCCTGGAGTAGGGTGTTACGCTGAAAGATTTCAGCCGATTGTTTGACCGGGGTGCGAGTGAGTACAATCAGGGAACCGATACGCTGAGACAATTGTTTTCCAATTACCTAAATTAATATCCCAACGATTATCTGAAGCAAAAAATCGTTGAGCAGATACAGCATTTGAAGATGGTAGTATAGGGTTTTGAGTATATGCACAGAATCCTCATACACCAAACTACAATTGACATTGAAACCAAAAGGTTGTTTCTCGATTACTTTAACATCACAGAGGCGGCGCTGCCAACTTTCCAAATCGCAGGATTTGACATCAAAGAACGGAAAAAAAAAGCCCTCAACGATATAATCGATGAATATTTCGTAAAATCATTAAATCATGCAGAAAAATTTCGCCATCATCAGTTATACTCAAACACAATAATGACGTAGATGGGGGTGGACAACATATATCCCCTAGCATTGTCGCAATCACTTCCACGATTTCTGTCAACTTAGTCGCTGATGTTGTAGACGGGAGCTATCACGCAGACCTTGAAACATCGAAACAAGCAGCACAAGGATATATTCTTTATTCATTCCCACCAGAGGTCCCCCCCCCAGGCCGCCTGATTAATCTCGTTTCCGTAAATCCAGTGTATTTGCGAACGCATAACCCATCCTCGTTCCGTATACACTTACGCCTCACAGACCAAAATAATTATTTGTTGGACACGAGAAATGACGTACTATCGATCAGCCTTTATGTGCGAGGTAGGTTAGTGTAAAGATACTCGACGTAACAAAAATGGGGGTAAA
>JAECUM010026358.1:0-48480 GCA_016617855.1 Megalonaias nervosa
TTTCCAGAACTGCTAAACCATATTGAAGTAATTGTGATGGATAGTGTCCTTTCATGAACACCTTTCACATTCATAAGACTGAAGCCAGTACAATATCTAGTTCAGCTTGAGATACTCAAAGTAAAAACACTGTTAAAGAAAGTGTCAGATACAATCAATTTCAACCTAATAGCTGAAAACTATTCTGACATGAATGTCATTCAATCCAAGTTATCTGCCTGATTACTACCACATTTGCCTTTAGGACATATTATGCCAGACAAGTTGTATTAGGCCAATCTAATTTGCCTTTAGGACAAATCATGCCAGGCAAGTTGGATCAGGTCCATTCAGTTTGCCTCTAGGACAAATCATGCCAGGCAAGTTGAATCAGTCCCATTTATTTTACCTTTAGCACATATGCCAGGCAAGTTATTTAAGTCCCATTTACTTTGCCTTTAGAACAAATGATAACAGGCAAGTTGGATCAGGTCCATTCAGTTTGCCTTTAGGACAAATCATGACATGCAAGTTGAATCAGGCCCATTTAATTTACCTCTAGGACAAATCATGCCAGGCAAGTTGTATCAGGTCCATTTAATTTACCTTTAGGACATATCATGTCAGGCAAGTTGAATCAGACCCATTTAATTTGTCTCTAGGACAAAGTCATGCCAGACAAGTTGTATTAGGCCCATTTAATTTGCCCCTAGGACATATGCCAAGCAAGCTATATCAGTCCCATTTAATTTGCCTTTAGGACATATGCCAGGCAAGTTATATCAGGTCCATTTAATTTACCTCTAGGACAAATCATGCCAGGTAAGTTGTAACAGGTCCAGTTAGTTTGCCTGTAGAAAAAATCATGCCAGGCAAGTTATTTCAGTCCCATTTAATTTCCCTCTAGGACAAATCATGCCACGCAAGTTGTATCAGGCCCATTTAATTTACCTTTAGGACATATGCCAGGCAAGTTGAATTAGGCCCATTTAATTTGCCTCTAGGACATATCATGCCAGGCAAGTTGTATCAGTCCCATTTAATTTGTCTTTAGGACAAATCATGCCAGGCAAGTTGTATCAGGTCCATTTAATTTACCTTTAGGGCATATACTAGGCAAGTTATTTCAGTCCCATTTAATTTGTCTTTAGGACAAATCATGCCAGGCAAGTTGAATTAGGCCCATTTAATTTGCCTATAGGACAAATCATGCCAGGCCAAGTTATATCAGGCCCATTTAATGTGCTCCTAGGACATATGCCAGGCAAGTTATATCAGTCCCATTTAATTTACCTTTAAGACAAATCATGACAGGCAGGTTATATCAGGCCCATTTAATTTGCTTTAGGATATATAATGCCAGGCAAGTTATATCAGGCCCATTTCATTCGCCTCTATTAAAAATCATGCAAGGCATGTTGAATTAGTCCTGTTTAATTACTTTTAAGACATATGCCAGGCAAGTTATGTAAGTCTCATTAAATTTGCCATTAGGGCAAAGCATGCTGGGCAAGTTGAATAAGGCCCATTTAATTTGCCTCTAGGACATACGCCAGGCAAGTTATATAAGTCCCATTTAATTTGCCTTTAGGAGAAATCGTGTCAGGCAAGATGCATTAGGACCATTTAATTTGTAGGACAAATCATGCCAGGCCAAGTTATATCAGGCCCATTTAATTTATCTTTAAGATATGTCATGCCAGGCAAGTTGTATCAGACCTATTTAATTTGCCTCTAGGACATATCATGCCAGGCAAGTTATGTCAGGGCCATTTAATTTGCCTTTAGGACAAATCATGCCAGGCAAGTTGTATCAGGTCCAGTTATTTTACCTTTAGGACAAATGATGCCAGGCAAGTTATTTCAGTTCCATTTAAATTACCTTTAGGACATATGCCAAGCAAGTTATTTCAGTCCCATTTAATTTGCCTTTAGGACAAATTATGCCAGGCAAGTTGAATCAGTCCCATTTAATTAACCTTTATGACATATCATATCAGGCAAGTTGAATCAGGTCCATTTAATTTACCTTTAGGATATATCATGCCAGGCAAGTTGAATCAGGTCCATTTAATTTACCTTTAGGATATATGCCAGGCAAGTTATTTCAGTCCCATTTAATTAGCCTTTAGGACAAATCTTGCCAGGCAAGTTGAATCAGGCCCATTTAATTTATCTTTAGGACATATGTCAGGCAAGGTATATGTCTCATTTAATTTACCTTTCGGACAAATCATGGTGGGCAAGTTGAATCAGGCCCATTTAATTTGCCTCTAGGACAAAGTCATGCCAGGCAAGTTGTATCAGGCCCATTTAATTTGCCTCTAGGACATATGCCAGGCAAGTTATATCAGTCCCATTTAATTTTCCTTGAGGACAAATCATGCCAGGCAAGCTGTATCAGTCTCATTTAATTTGCCTTTAGGACAAATCATGCCAGGCAAGTTGTATCAGGTCCATTTAATGTACCTTTAGGACATATGCTAGGCAAGTTATTTCAGTCCCATTTAATTTGCCTTTAGGACAAATCATGCCAAGCAAGTTGAATCCGGCCCATTTAATTTGCCTATAGGACAAATCATGCCAGGCCAAATTATATCGGTCCCATTTAATTTGCCTCTAGGACATATGTCAGGCAAGTTATATAAGTCCCATTTAATTTGCCATTAGGAGAAATCGTGCCAGGCAAGATGCATCAGGCCCATTTAATTTGTCTGTAGGACAAATCATGCCAGGCTAAGTTATATCAGGCCCATTTAATTTACCTTTAGGACATGTCATGCCAGGCAAGTTGTATTAGACCCATTTAATTTGCCTCTAGGACATATCATGCCAGGCAGGTTATATTGGGGCCATTTAATTTGCCTTTAGGACAAATCATGCCAGGCAAGTTGTATCAGGTCCATTTATTTTACCTTTAGGACAAATGATGCCAGGCAAGTTGTTTCAGTTCCATTTAATTTACTTTTAGGACATATGCCAAGCAAGTTATTTCAGTCCCATTTAATTTGCCTTTAAGACAAATCGTGCCAGACAAGTTGAATCAGTCCCATTTAATTTACCTTTATGACATATCATATCAGGCAAGTTGAATCAGGTCCATTTAATTTACCTTTAGGACATATCATGCCAGGCAAGTTAAATCAGGTCCATTTAATTTACCTTTAGGATATATGCCAGGCAAGTTATTTCAGTCCCATTTAATTAGCCTTTAGGACAAATTATGCCAGGCAAGTTGAATCAGGCCCATTTAATTTATCTTTAGGACATATGTCAGGCAAGGTATATGTCTCATTTAATTTACCTTTCGGACAAATCATGGTGGGCAAGTTGAATCAGGCCCATTTATTTGCCTCTAGGACAAAGTCATGCCAGACAAGTTGTATCAGACCCATTTAATTTGCCTCTAGGACATATGCCAGGCAAGTTATATCAGTTCGATTTAATTTTCCTTGAGGACAAATCATGCCAGGCAAGCTGTATCAGTCTCATTTAATTTGCCTTTAGGACAAATCATGCCAGGCAAGTTGTATCAGGTCCATTTGATGTACCTTTAGAACATATGCTAGGCAAGTTATTTCAGTCCCATTTAATTTGCCTTTAGGACAAATCATGCCAGGCAAGTTGAATCCGGCCCATTTAATTTGCCTATAGGACAAATCATGCCAGGCCAAATTATATCAGTCCGATTTAATTTGCCTCTAGGACATATGTCAGGCAAGTTATATAAGTCCCATTTAATTTGCCTTTAGGAGAAATCGTGCCAGGCAAGATGCATCAGGCCCATTTAATTTGTCAGTAGGACAAATCATGCCAGGCTAAGTTATATCAGGCCCATTTAATTTACCTTTAGGACATGTCATGCCAGGCAAGTTGTATTAGACCCATTTAATTTGCCTCTAGGACATATCATGCCAGGCAGGTTATATTGGGGCCATTTAATTTGCCTTTAGGACAAATCATGCCAGGCAAGTTGTATCAGGTCCATTTATTTTACCTTTAGGACAAATGATGCCAGGCAAGTTGTTTCAGTTCCATTTAATTTACTTTTAGGACATATGCCAAGCAAGTTATTTCAGTCCCATTTAATTTGCCTTTAAGACAAATCGTGCCAGACAAGTTGAATCAGTCCCATTTAATTTACCTTTATGACATATCATATCAGGCAAGTTGAATCAGGTCCATTTAATTTACCTTTAGGACATATCATGCCAGGCAAGTTGAATCAGGTCCATTTAATTTACCTTTAGGATATATGCCAGGCAAGTTATTTCAGTCCCATTTAATTAGCCTTTAGGACAAATTATGCCAGGCAAGTTGAATCAGGCCCATTTAATTTATCTTTAGGACATATGTCAGGCAAGGTATATGTCTCATTTAATTTACCTTTCGGACAAATCATGGTGGGCAAGTTGAATCAGGCCCATTTATTTGCCTCTAGGACAAAGTCATGCCAGACAAGTTGTATCAGACCCATTTAATTTGCCTCTAGGACATATGCCAGGCAAGTTATATCAGTTCGATTTAATTTTCCTTGAGGACAAATCATGCCAGGCAAGCTGTATCAGTCTCATTTAATTTGCCTTTAGGACAAATCATGCCAGGCAAGTTGTATCAGGTCCATTTGATGTACCTTTAGAACATATGCTAGGCAAGTTATTTCAGTCCCATTTAATTTGCCTTTAGGACAAATCATGCCAGGCAAGTTGAATCCGGCCCATTTAATTTGCCTATAGGACAAATCATGCCAGGCCAAATTATATCAGTCCGATTTAATTTGCCTCTAGGACATATGTCAGGCAAGTTATATAAGTCCCATTTAATTTGCCTTTAGGAGAAATCGTGCCAGGCAAGATGCATCAGGCCCATTTAATTTGTCAGTAGGACAAATCATGCCAGGCTAAGTTATATCAGGCCCATTTAATTTACCTTTAGGACATGTCATGCCAGGCAAGTTGTATTAGACCCATTTAATTTGCCTCTAGGACATATCATGCCAGGCAGGTTATATTGGGGCCATTTAATTTGCCTTTAGGACAAATCATGCCAGGCAAGTTGTATCAGGTCCATTTATTTTACCTTTAGGACAAATGATGCCAGGCAAGTTGTTTCAGTTCCATTTAATTTACTTTTAGGACATATGCCAAGCAAGTTATTTCAGTCCCATTTAATTTGCCTTTAAGACAAATCGTGCCAGGCAAGTTGAATCAGTCCCATTTAATTTACCTTTATGACATATCATATCAGGCAGGTTGAATCAGGTCCATTTAATTTACCTTTAGGACATATCATGCCAGGCAAGTTGAATCAGGTCCATTTAATTTACCTTTAGGATATATGCCAGGCAAGTTATTTCAGTCCCATTTAATTTGCCTTTAGGACAAATCTTGCCAGGCAAGTTGAATCAGTCCCATTTAATTAACATTTAGGACATATCATATCAGGCAAGTTAAATCAGGTCTATTGAATTTACCTTTAGGACATATGACAGGCAAGTTATTTCAGTCCCATTTAATTTGCCTTTAGGACAAATCATGCCAGGCAAGTTGAATCAGGCCCATTTAATTTACCATTAGGACATATGCCAGGCAAGGTATATGTCTCATTTAATTTACCTTTAGGACAAATCATGGTGGGCAAGTTGAATCAGGCCCATTTAATTTGCCTCTAGGACAAAGTCATGCCAGGCAAGTTGTATCAGGCCCATTTAATTTGCCTCTAGGACATATGCCAGGCAAGTTATATCAGTCCCATTTAATTTGCCTCTAGGACAAAGTCATGCCAGGCAAGTTATATCAGTCTCATTTAATTTGCCTTTAGGACAAATCATGCCAGGCAAGTTGTATCAGGTCCATTGAATGTACCTTTAGGACATATGCTAGGCAAGTTATTTCAGTCCCATTTAATTTGCATTTAGGACAAATCATGCCAGGCAAGTTGAATCAGGCCCATTTAATTTGACTGTAGGACAAATCATGCCAGGCCAAGTTGTATCAGTCCCATTTAATTTGCCTCTAGGACATATGTCAGGCAAGTTATATAAGTCCCATTTAATTTGCCTTTAGGACAAATCATGCCAGGCAAGTTATATAAGTCCCATTTAATTTGCCTTTAGGACAAATCATGCCAGGCAAGTTATATAAGTCCCATTTAATTTACCTTTAAGACAAGTCATGCCAGGCAAGTTATGATAGTCCCATTTAATTTGCCTTTAGGACACATCATGCCATGCAAGTTGTATCAGGCCCATTTCATTTGCCTCTATTAAAAATCATGCCAGACAAGTTGAATCAGGCCCATTTAATTTACCATTAGGACATATGCCAGACAAAGTTATATAAGTCTCATTTAATTTGCCTTTAGGACATAAGCCTGGCAAACTGAATCAGGCCCATTTAATTTGCATCTAGGGCATATGCCAGACAAGTTATATCAGGCCCATTTAATTTGCCTTTAGGACATATGGCAGGCAAGTTATATTAGTCCCATTTAATTTGCCTGTTGGACACATCATGCTAGGCCAAGTTATATCAGGCCCATTTAATTTGCTTTCAGTACACAAATCATGCCAAGTAAGTTGTATCATGTCCATTTAATTTACCTTTAGGACATGACATGCCAGGCAAGTTGTATCAGACCCATTTAATTTGCCTCTAGGACATATCATGCTAGGCAAGTTATATCAGGTCCATTTAGTTTGCCTTTAGGACAAATCATGCCAGGCAAGTTGTATCAGGTCCATTTAATTTACCTTTAGGACATATGCCAGGAACGTTATACCAGGCCCATTTAATTTGCCTTTAGGGCATATCATGTCAGGCAAGTTATATTGGGCCCATTTAATTTACCTTTAGGACATATCATGCCAGGCAAGTTGAATCAGGTCCATTTAATTTACCTTTAGGATATATTCCAGGCAAGTTATTTCAGTCCCATTTAATTTGCCTTTATGACAAATCATGCTAGGCAAGTTGAATCAGGCCCATTTAATTTGCCTCTAGGACATATGCCAGGCAAGCTATATCAGTCCCATTTAATTTGCCTTTAGGACAAATCATGCCAGGCAAGTTATATCAGGCCCATTTAATTTACCTTTAGGATATATCATGCCAGGCAAGTTATATCAGTCCCATTTAATTTTTCTTTAGGACAAATCATGCCAGGCAAGTTGTATCAAGTCCTTTTAATTTCTTTTGGGACATATGCTAAGCAAGTTACTTCAGTCCTATTTAATTTGCCTTTAGGACAAATCATGCCAGGCAAGTTGAATCGGGCCTGTTTAATTTGCCTGTAAGAGAAATCATGCCAGGCCAAGTTATATCAGGCCCATTTAATTTGCCTTTAGGACATATGCCAGGCAAGTTATACAAGTCGATTTAACTTGCCTTTAGGACAGATCATGTCAGGCAAGTTGAATCAGGCCCATTTAATTTGTTTCTAGGATATATGCCAGGCAAGTTATTTAAGTCCCATTTAATTTACCTTTAGGACAAATCATGCCAGGCAAGTTATATCAGGCCCATTTAATTTACCTTTAGGACATATTCTAGGCAAGTTATATCAGGCCCATTTAATTTGCCTTTAGGACATATGCCAGGCAAGTTATATCAGGCCCATTTAATTTACCTCTAGGACATATCATGCCAGACAAGTTATATCGAGCCCATTTAATTTACCTTTAGGACAAATCATGCCAGGCAAGTTGTATCATGTCCATTTAATTTGCCTCTAGGACAAATTATACCAGGCAAGTTGTATCAGGTCCATTTAGTTTGCCTTTAGGACAAATTATGCCTGGCAAGTTGTTTCAGGTCCATTTAATATACCTTTAGGACATATGCCAGGCAAGTTATTTGAGTCCCATTGAATTTACCATTATGAGATATCATGTCAGGCAAGTTCTTTCAGTCCCATTTAATTTGACTTTAGGACATATGTCAGGCCAAGTTATATCAGTCCCATTTCATTTGACTTAACAACATATGCCAGGCATGTTATTTCAGTCTCATTTAATTTGCCTTTAGGACAAATCATGCCAGGCAAGTTTTATCAATTCCTTTTAATCCTCTCATAGTCAAGTTGGTGTTGTGTATTTGTGAGTCTACCTTTTGATATGTACATTATTAATTGAGATATTGTCAGTGTCCAAATGATATAACTATAATAGAGTGCTAACCAAGATATACATGTACATAGATTTAAATACATGTACATAGATTTAAATACATGTACATAGATTTAAATAATGTACAAATACTGTATATAAATGAATTCTGTAGGATACCACAAATGAATTGTGATCAAGTAATGTGGGTCTGTTGGAAACTTTCCTGTATTAATGCAATCAGTATTCTCAATGTTGGCATAGTCTTTAGATTTTATGTAGATCACAAGAATTTTAATGAGTGGATCATTAAATGTGACTTGTGTAATTGTAAATTAGTGGTTCATTAAATGGTGCAATGCTTCTTTGTGTATAAAATTTTTGTATGTGTATATTTATATAATACTTCTTTTCCAGTGGCTCGTAGTACTGCATGGTTCATATAACCTAGAAAGATCATTTAACTGAAGTCAGAATTTTTATTATTTTCAAAATTTCCAGAACTAAACACACCAAATAGGTTAAAATTAGGTGTGTAAATGACACCTGTCATGGGTCATTACAAGATGGAGTGGTCTCTGTTGGCTGTATTGGTATACTAATTCTGTGATGTTTCTACCTATTTAAGCAGTGATAAACAAGGTGAAATATGGAGAAAGTTCAGTATCCATAAAGAAAAACGTCTTTGAAAAACCTCTCCTGGGGCTGTATGAACAATTTATTTTTTATGATCCCATTTAATTTATTATTATTATGTAAAACAACCTATTAAATAAAACTTGAATTATTATTGATTATGGACTGTAAATCTTTGTCTCTGCCTTTTAAATTTCCAACTTATTGTGCTTTTTGTCTTTCTTTGTTGACATTTTGTTTGTGTGCTTGGTTGATCATTTATTTTTAGACACATGTCAACATTATGTATATTTTGCTGTTGGTTTATTTCATTTGGGCCTTGATAAGGCATTATTGTTGGTCAGTTTGAGGCCATATCAGGCATGGGGGCGGGAATTGTTGGGTAGTGAACTAACAGTGGGTTAGTCAGCTGAAGCCATGTCGGGCAGGGTTAGTCAACTAAAGCCATGTTTGGCAGGGTTAGTGAACTGAATCTGTGCTACACACTGCATTAGTAAAACCCAAGGGTGAGAGGATTAGTCAACTAAAACTATACCAAAATGCCAGGCATGGGGTTATTTAGCTAAAGTTATATGAACATGAGTGTTAGTCAGCATACAATGAGTTTGTATAATAAGAATATGCCAGACATGAAGTTAGTCAAGTACTGGGGCAGGAGAGGTAGTCAGCTAAAGTCATACAGGTATGAGGTTTGTTGGTTAACAAGGACTTGGTCAAATAAACCTATGCTAAACACAGTTAGTCAAGTTACTTCAGGTTGTTCAACTGATCCTAATCTCTTTGGATGCTCTTTATTTTAAGGATTCTCAATTTTTTTTACCATTATCTTTTAATTCACATACATTTTACAGAATTTTACCATCTGTACCTTTTATCTTTTATCGTAAAGAACTTATGTTTACATTTGTTTGGAAGAATTTCTTTCTTAAGATTTTTGTGCAATTCTTTACATTTTCATTTTTGTATTTTCCTTTTAATGAATTAGCCAATATTGTGCTGACATGCAGTTCAGTGTTAATACATACATATTCATTCCAACGTGAGTTGAATAACTTCAGCTCTTTGATAGACTTTGAGGTTATCATAATGATACTGTATTAACCATTTTGGTGGATGTACATCCAGCTCAATGTGAAAAGAAAGATCCTTATAAAACGATAGATTTTTAAAATAACACTTGACAACATTTCAAACATCAGTGAAATACCTGCAGTTTTAATTTTGATTCCTGCAATTGAAAGAAATATTGAAAAAAATTAGTATTGTTTTAGTAGCCTGAAACTATTATTTACATTGTTATCAGTGATGACACTTCATTTTGCCATTGTGACATCAATGAATTTGTTAAGATAGAATAACAACCACAGGTTGATGGCAGTTTAAAAAGACCACTGTTGAAATCCAAATTCTTTTCCTGACATGTGACAGGAAAGACTGAGGATGTTCTGAGTGAACTTATTTTATGCCAGACACAGAAGTTAGTAAGCTATGGGTTGTGCACAGGAGATGCACAAATATCATTTATGAATGTAGGTCATGTATTTTGTACATGTTCAGAGTCTTATACCTATGATATGTCATTGTGGGATTCATGCTTTTTTTTCTAAAACATCAAGACACAAGGTAAACTGAATCTCAACTTCAAATATCTTCATCAAATCCCAATATATTGAAAATGACCCCTTTTGTTCCAATGGGGGTGTGTGGATTTTGTTTCCCAGAAGCTAAAGAGTAGATCCTACATGCTTTTCTTGTCCACTGTAAGTGGGAAGGTTAATGGAGCCTGAGCCCTCTCAAGACAAACATTCCAATATACTCCACAATGAAATAAGTGTAAGCAAGGTCAACAGTCCAATATACTCCACAGTGAAATAAGTGTAAGCAAGGTCAGCATTCCTACATACTCTGCTATGAAATACACATGATTGCAGTTCTAGCTAGATGAGCATTCTAACATACTCCACAATGAAATAAACATGATTGCAAAATTCTAGCAAGACAGGTATTCCAACATAGTCCACAAAGAATAAGTATGATTGCAATTCTAGCAAGGTCAACATTCCAACATAGTCCACAATGAAATAAACATGGTTGCAATTCTAGCAAGATCAGCATTCCAACATACTCCATAATGAAATAAGCATGACTGCAATTCTAGCAAGACAGCTATTGAATTTATGGGCATGCCTAATCACTGAAAAGGAATGAAAATGAAAATATAATAAATGTACTGAAAATAAAGTAAATATGAAGATTAATTTTTTTATAGAAATGACTAAAAAAGAGAACGAATTTATCACAATTTATCATTTAGAAAAGGAATTTAAGAATAAATTGAAAGAATTTTCAGTGTGTATTGTTAGAATTATAAGGGTTTTCTGACTTGTGATATATCATGTTTGAACCAGAACAACTGTGGTGGCTTTCCACTGTGTATCCTCAATGCTTTTTTCTGCATGTTCCCTCCAACAATACAACCATCACTCTTCGACTTTGATGCAAGGAAATAGTGCCAAGTCCATTACACATTGATTGCATCTTCATGCTGTTACTGTGTAAGTTAGTGCGATTTTTTTCCATGCATAATAAATGATCACAATGAGCAATTTTATGTCTCCTTTAGCACCATCGTGAGCAAGCACAGTGTTGATAATGATCTGAATGATTAAAGTGGCACATCAATATTGTGGTAGTTTCAATAATTAACATAGTAGCACCAGCCTCAGGATCAAGAGAAGACATTTGTTTACAAGTTTGGATGTGATAAAATATAAAAGTATGGTCAGAGCTAGTCGTGTTTCAGAATAACACAAATTAATAAAAATGCTGAATTCTTGATTTCAAACAATGTGCCATGAAATATTTAGGAAAGATATAGATTCACAGATTTCATTTAATGATGACAATGTTGCAAGATGCCCTGTAGACAAGATGGTTACAACACTATAACACAAAGAAGGAATAGATTATGTGTGTGATGTCAATAAATGTGGAAATATGTATATGGCTAAATGTACAGAACAACTCAAAGACTGAGTAAATGAAAATTTTACAAGGCAAAGGATTTAACCAAAATGGATAGAATTTAAGGAAAGCAAAGTTTGATCTTAAACAGTATGTAGTGACTCATTATATGAAGCCACTTTTGAATGGCCGAAATTGATTACAAATGTGAAATCATTCATCATTTGTAAGCATTGAAATGGCTGAAATTAACCACAAATGTGAAATCATTCATCATTTGTAAGCATTGAAATGGCTGAAATTAACCACAAATGTGAAATAATTCATCATTTGTAAGCATTGAAATGGCCAAAATTGACCACATATGTGAAATCATTCATCAGTTGTAAGCATTCAAATGGCCAAAATTGACCACAAATGTGAAATCATTCATCATTTGTAAGGATTGAAGAAACACTGCAAATTGCTAAAAATTAAACTTCCATTTATAATAAATGCACTGTTGGCTTGTTCATAATACCTGCAGACAAAAGTGTCAAGTTGCTCTGGATATTTTACTATTTAAACAGTTTATAAGCAACAATATTTGAGACGTGAGTTTTTGTATGGTGTATTCACTACCAAATTTCACACTGGGTTCATTATCAGCAAGATTCAACACCTTAGTCGGGATCTGTTGGCTATTTTTTTAAAAATTTAGCCTGTGTGTCTGTGTAACAAGAAAGTACACTACCAGGAAAGGCTAATTTCATTATGGCTGAGGAAGGTCAAAAAGACCTCATTGTAAGAGCTGGGTCTATAAAACCTCATTATAAAAGCCAGTAATATGGATTGTGTGGGGTCCATCAGATCCCGATTAAGGTCATGGGGGGGGGGGGATGTGCTGTGTGTGGGGGGTCACTAATTTTTTTATATAACAGTGACATAACTTTATATATCAGTTCCGAAATACTTCTGGATAAGAAACAAGCATGATGTAGTGTATAAGCATGGGACTGTGAAACAGATGATCATTTGTTCGAATCATACAACCAAATTTTTTTTTCCTATATAGTAAGGAGACAGCTGTGCTTGGCTGTGAAGATATAAAATATATAAACTGAAAGCCAATTTTGCAAATTACGATTGTTGTTAATTACCTAACATAGACGCACATAATTCATGGGATGGTCAGGTGGCTCGGATACCCCTCTGAACCTGCTATTATATTGTTTGACACCTTAGGGTTCACTTGGGGGGGGGGGATGTCCTCATACAAATTAACATTGATCAGTTCAGATCCTGTTGGCCGTAAAATAGTATATTTACATCAGCAGCTTATAGTAGCAGTGTGTTTTAAATCCCAGGAAATACTACTAATAGGCATCACCTGAGCATGACCATTTACTTCTGGTGATTTATGAATTGCGTCATTAAAAAATGTATTTATTGTACAATGAACCAAGAAAATATTAATGTAATTATCTCTGCAATTGAGAAATTACTAAAGGATGGTCTTACACTCATGGATCAGTTTTATTCCGAAAAAATCAAAGAAGATTTTGAAATGCTATAATAGCGTCGGGAGGAGGGTAGATATACATTAGCGGCAGAATATCGATTTATCAAATTACTCCAGCAAGCAATGACAACGTCCCTTGCACGGATCAACGATTACACAAAAGAGGCCATAGAGAAAGAATAGATCAGCGCTGTCTCGAGATTATGAATAAAAAAAGTTTGTAGGTATACGTGCGAAACAGCTAAAGAAACATTTGGTGGAATCCTTGGATTCTGATTGCAAGCAATCCACCAAGCATTCGGAATCCACTGATGCCGAGAAGCATGTGGTTATTCGGGCAGTGAAACATAACGTATGTGGAGTCGGGACAAACACTCTCCCTCCACGTCCACTTACCGAAAAAATTAAGGACTGCCTAGGCCGCTAAGTATAAAAAATAACGTATATATTTTTTTTTATTCGGAATGCTCTTTCTTAGTTTATTTAGGCCGTTTCGCTCACGGTTTAATTCTGACATACAAACTCATAGATAATTCCTGACTGTGGATGCCCAGTAAATGTCCATCTTGATCAGTCAGACGAAATCGTATTCGAGACAACTACGGATTATGACATCGTAAATAAACAGGATTAGTGGGCACTGACTCAATCAAATAGCAAGGGGGGCCGCTGAAGAAAAGCTATAAAGAACATATCCTTGCTGTGCAAGGAATCCGTTGGATCCCACCTGATAACTACTATCTACGGCGTCACAGACAAGATTTCCAGAAATCATCGACGTGATATTAACTATACCAGGCGATATATGACGACCGCCGCATCTGAGTCGTTGTTATGTTTGAGAATTGTCTTTCCTTCCATTGATTCCCGTTTTTTAACCAATTGTGACAACTGAGCATCAATTATTTTATCTATACGACTCACACTTTCCGCTATATTAATTTCTAGAATTAAATAATTTGTCTCTAGTATTTTATCGGTGGTAATTTTATAATAAGCTCTCATTGCATCTTTTTCATTATCGGATAGAGAACTGGGGCGATAATATTTATCTACAAAGTCGGCCCACCTCCTAATGCTTTCGCAGAGTAGGGCCAAATATCCCGTTATATATGCCATCACAACTAGGAGAGAAAAGTTTTCAGAAACAAGTCTTCCCCGTACTTGTTCATTTTGGTATTCACGAAGGAGTTGTTGAAATGTGATTGTTTCAATGGTTTTATAGCAGCTTCGATTCCATTTAGTATTTATTTCATAGTTTATTTGTATCGTTTAACATTATCTTCAATTTCTTTTATTGCTGGGTGGTTAAAAATATAAATATCATTATTGTCTTTACGATCCTCGGCTATTTCAGTTAACTTCACGACAGAATCTGGGGTGGGTGGGTGTAATCTGTCCCCCCCCCCATTTTGGAGTCAGTGATGATCTTTCTGGTTTAGGAGGACGACTATCAGTGATATTTTCTGGCCATCACAACACATTTCTGATCGACGACTGATGTATGTCAGAGGCGTAATCTGGCGTTGATATTTCAGTGGCGGCACTCAACGTTGGCTCATGTACCGAGATAGCAATCTTTGATTCTTTTCCAGTAATAGATTTGATTCTGCGTTCATCATTGATTTGCTCCATTTGATATGATCCCGTTGGAATGCCGACGACGTTCCAGTCGGGTGTTCCATCATCTTATTATTATACGCGAATACCATTGAATTTGTAGCGGATAATCCGCCGAATAATTTTACACTGATGTTCGGCCAACTGTGATAAACTCGTAGTTGTGCCAGTGCGATCTCAAGTGACCGACCATTAGGTGCCTTTATTGAGGTAGGAAAGCTGATGTCGAAATCCGGCTGCATTGACGACGCCGATATCATCGTGGTCGTTGAGGACGTTGAATTATCAATTATCTATTCCAGTCATGTAGTTATTTCTGTGGTCATTATTATTTATACCGATTCTAAATGGGGCTATTCATGAAACTCTGACGACTGTGTTGAGGATGACGTAGTCATCCTTAATGACCTACACGCGGAATTAATATCGATTGCGACACATTCATCATTGGATATTTCACCGTCTTTCAGCCCCGACGATATCATCCATGATATTACTGCATGTGCATTTGGCGCCGTCGACACATTCATGAATATTAAGAATATTAGCAATGGTGACGCATACAAATACACAAATTCCTATTGCTGGTAGTATCGTGTACGTTGCTGATAATATACAGATTAATGTTGTTGCTTCAGCGACTACAGTGCACACAATATATACAACGTTATCGATGACGATGCGTGTGCTGTATTTTTGTTGTTGTTTTATCATATGCTCGTCGATGATGTTTTTCAGCGATGCCTGCCACGCACATGCTTGATTATAACTGTAAGAATGTGTGGGATTCATACGCGATTCAAATTCATTGCCATCTTTTAAGTTTTATGTAATCAAGTGAGGTATTCGCGCGACAAATTCATTTTTTATTTTTAATCACCGGGATCTAATATGAATATTTCCTTGGTATTTTGATTTAGAATGATTGACACGGTTCCAGAATATTCGTAGGCAGAATGACGTCATGGATATGTCGTAAATATCCTAATTTTCGCAGCGATGAACACTGAGAGCCTGTAAACGCAGGTGACCTTAGCGGTATGTTTGATTATGTTATCGTGTTTTGACCATGTTGCTGATCCAGATTCCACCGTGTATACAGCGTCGATCATGACCTCTGTATGAATTGCACACTCTTCAGTCTTTCCGACGCGCTCAACAACATCGGGGATATCGACGGATATATCTGTGAACGTTTTGTTAATCTATGTGATTGGCGTTTTAATGCTGGTTATATCACCAAGTTTTTGTTAATTTCAGTGAGCCTTACATCGACGTACATTGGAATTCCAAAAAGTCATCGGCGATCCTATCAAGTTTCTGAATATTTCTTCGAAAATTTATAAACATGGTTTCAAGAGAATCATACACAAATTTCAGCATGGTTAATTTATTATCAGTTGTGTGTGTCATTGTCGTCCACGTATTTATTCGATGTGGGGTCATCATCAGACGTTGGCTTTCTCAGAATAACAGTTCTATTTCCGTTCATGTTGAGTTTATCGGTCATGGTATCGCCTGTTTTAGCAACACGTTTATTGATCTCGTTTCTGATAGCTGCGATTGATACGCTTTTTATCATCGGTCACACCTAAAACTCGCTTGGTAATATCGATCCACTTAATATTGCTCGTCTTTAACCTTCCATGTTGATCCTGAGAAACAACAACTTCATCCTTGTCAACCCCGCTGAGACTCATAAGATCGGCAAGCTTATATCGTGTCACATATGCTAATAAATCAATGTCGCTGGGACGAGGTTTACCTTTGACTCTAATGTCACGAGATCTTCCGTAAATATCGGGACGGCAGCGGATTTACTAGTTCCGGATTTGCCAGCCATATATTTACCAGTAAATCCGACGACGTATTTTAAAAATTCTTTTGGTAGCACTAAATTCCATACGAATCAAAATAAACAACACTACGTGGGTCAATAACATTTACAACCCAGTGACTACCTTGACCAGAACTACCATCCAGATTAATGATACCAGTTTCAATGCTATTTGCTTGTTCTGGTAACTGATCACGCATGCAAACTCTAACGTTTTTGGTGCTTAATCGCTGAGCAGCATCAAGTAAATCAAAATTGGACGTGGGAAGCTTGCTTCCTGGGAGTTTTAGTGAAACGTTCCTGTCTGTCGCAGACCCTGACCGTACTGAACCCGCATAGGGATCGTTGCTGACAGTCGTAGGCCCCGTCACCTTTTTTTAGGTCCTTGGGCCGGTCCCTAGACCCCGCCCCGTTGCTTTCTTCAAAGCCCACCCGGCAGCGGTTCCAACGACACCGAGCGCAGATGCTTTTGAAGCTGCAGAGGTAATGAATGCTGGTATAGCTGCAAGAAGTGGGAATATACCACCAGTCTTTATTGTATCGTTGATCGCGCTCGCAGTTCTTTGATTTATTGGCGTCATTAAAGTGTTTCATCTGACGTTCATTCAGCGCCAACTTTATTTGGGCCTTGCGACGACGTTGATTTCAATAATATTGTTGTTCTACAATTCCTTTTTGATGCCGATTGCAGCTTTTCAATCTGACCAGGCGTGAGGGTAACATTGATGTGATGATATGACATTTTATACAGTATTGTGAATGATTCAATTACATGTTTTCTACAGGTACACCAACGACCCTCAATCGCCCACCAACGCCTTCAAACTGCATTGTTTTGTCTGATAATATTACAGCGTTTACTCTGTAAGCACCAGGAGAAGCTGGTGGTCGTACTACACGAGCTCGAAAATGTATATCAAAGACCTATTGTCTGAATACATCCAAGTGTTCCAATGAGAAATAATAGATCTGATATAGTGTTATGAAATCCCGCTGAGATATCTGCAGACCAGGATCAACATTCTGATCACGCCCTATAAATGTCATCAAACGATGATACGCACATGCGATATGATTGTTCTCAAAATCCAATAACACTTCTTCGAATGGTTCTTGATGTCCATTTATTCTTACAGAAACTTCACTAACCCCGAGCGTATCAACACCATTGGGTTTCGCTCTTGTGAATCTGCTCTGGCGACATCCTGGAACAATATGAATATATGTCTTGGTGCTGAACTTCATGCTGTGATGCAATCTGTCATGTGAATAAACCAGCTAATAAATCAATGTCGCTGGGACGAGGTTTACCTTTGACTCTAATGTCACGAGATCTTCCGTAAATATCGGGACGGCAGCGGATTTACTAGTTCCGGATTTGCCAGCCATATATTTACCAGTAAATCCGACGACGTATGTGGTCATTGTCAACCTTGAAAATGTTGATTTACTTCGCTATCCATAAAAGAGAGCAGTCGTTCTTCAGTCAGCGATGGTGTCCTTTTAGGCATCCACAACAAAAGTTTTGTCAGTCTGACTTTACCAGCACCAACCGCAGCGGGCCGTCAGATTGCATCGTTTGTCGGTGGTTTTTCGAACAAGTACAACTGTTTGTTTAGTACCGAAAATAAGTTTTTGAACATTTCTGCAAAATCGAAAGATATGTGTCAATGAAATTACACATGAAAATTCTTCATCGCTGTTTAACATTGATCGACTTGTTGCGAACCCATGGTTAAAATCTTCATTCATCAATGCTACTGTATCTACAGCAGCGTTTATTGTTATGTTATGGCTCTCGGGTTGATCAATTGTATCTTTGGCGAACATCACTGACGGACTAGCGGAATGATTGGAATATCTTAGGAGACTCAGTATCGTCGTAGCAACGTCAACATTTTCGAGACATGATTCCATATTCTTTCCATTAATTAGGTATGTGGCACTGTTAAACAATGCCATAACAACATTATTAACAGAACCAACTCGATCTCCAATTCCATACGCCGTATCATCTGCCTTCAGAAATGACCTTAGATCTCAATAAATGCCTCAGCGGGCAAGAAATATCTACTTGTATCCTGAACGTGTAGTTTGATTCTTCTACGTGCGTCAACTACACGTGTCTAATAAGAATAATACTGATATTTACGTACTGATTCATCTTTGAGGACGGGCGCGTACATGTCAAATCCGCGATCAGATATACGCTTGAATATTTTGTTATATTCTTTATTGTTTAAAACGGCGTCAAGCCAGGCTACTTCCTGCTATCAGACTTAAGGTTATATTTTTCTCTCTCGGCAGTTTGTTGTTTTGTCAGTGGCACGCCAGCTAATTCTTTCAACCGTTCATTTGCAGCTTGATTTATTATTTTATTAACACTTGCTGCAGTTATTTCGGTGCTGGGTAGTTTTACTGGTTGCGGTTTTCGTCGTATTAATCGTGAGAGTCTGTCTCTGACCGCTGGGGATTCTTTACCAGCAACATCATCAACGGCGCCAATAGCTATATCACGAACGACTTCGATGGCTTTCATTCCTAATTGTTTTGCAATCTGGATCGCCTTTAGGGCTACCCTTCTGAAAAGACCTTGAGCAATAAATCCATCGCCGTAAATTACTTTTTATACTGGTAATCGTAAATTTATCACCCTGAACATTACGGGTCTACGTTGGGCATTGTGTATAATCATGTTATTTTGTTATCATCAATCTTATTGTGTCGTCTATATCTTCAACGTCAATCACTGTTGTGATCATCAACAATTTCATCGAGAAGTGACCGATAAACGCTGTTGTCCATGACACCATCTGTGAATAAACGCTGACAAATCTCAGCCGCTTCATTGATGATTTCGGAGGAATTATTGCCGGCTCGTCTTCCACCAATCAGAATTTCTAGTCGATCAACATCAGGAAGGAGGTTATTGCGGAAAAGTTTATCGTGAATCACCGGCGATTCATGGATTACATTGCCATCTTGTTGTATACGACTACTACAGGTTAGTCCCTCTCCGATTTTTTCTTCAGTTGGAATTTCGTGATGCAAGTCTGGCTGTGGTTCGAGAGCGCGATGCTGGAGCGCATTTGATGCAGCCTCTTCTTCTTTTTCTTATTTCAGATCTAGTTTTTACGCCTGATTTTTCTCCTTTCTTCTTCTGCTTTTAAGTTCACTCCTTATTTCTTCCTGGTTTTTTTCTTTCCTGTCGTGCTCCTCCATCGTATTTCTGTGCTGTTATTTTAAAGATTCCAAAATCATTAATATCTTCCTTTGATTTGATTTGCTGAATATTAAGAGCAACACGATATACATCTCTGACCCAATCGGAAGATTTTAGAGTGTAAACATATTCGGGTTTTACATATTATTCTCCGCGACCGTATCCAAATGCGGCAATGTCAAGTATTTGGTCTTTATCTCTGATAGCTGCAATACCTTCCTCACTAAATTTATATATTATATTAGTTCTAACTTTTGGTGCTGGCCGTGGTTTGAACTTCGGGATGCGGTTGAGGCGGTTGCTGGGGTGGTTGTTGAGTGGGTTGAAGACGATCAGCAATAACAGCAGGTAATATTTCAAGAGCTTTTTGTGTTGCCTCAGTTACTGTAACAAGATTTTTTGGTTGTTTCGATAATTCGCTTAAATAACTGCTCTGTACCCTCTGTAACTTCCACTTGAGCTTTTTGACGCTGTTGTAGCTGCTGTATGACAGAATCACGGACGGGAAGATATTTCTTAATTGCCTTTAGTAGTTGTCGAGCTAGTTTAGCTATTCGAATTCCATTGTTAGCGCAGAATCACTCATTATTATTGATATAACAACGATTTAATTGCGCATCACCCATCAACACAGATTATATACTAAAATATACTATACCACCGCCTACTATTTCTTTTATCCCATGAACTTTACAGTGGGGGCTCTAGTAATATTTGATGAAAGGTTCATTTTTTGGAATAGACCGTTAGAATATCAGGAGGGGGGCTCTTCCCCTTTATAATCAGCCAAATGGACGTTTCCTATGGAAATTTTCTTTTACAGATCTTCCCGAGCTAAATAAGCCCATTCTTTGGAGGTGGGTTAGCCCCTCCTGAATTTTTTTTACAAATCTTCTCCAAGCAATGGCCGAGGTCGGTCACCCACCCACCCTCTGCTGCTATTCTGGTAAAATTCGATGACGGAGTACCCCATGTCTCAAGCAGAGTAATATTCCATGGAAAATCCGCCTAATTTAGATAATTATTTCCCAGAAAATTTTACTTTAGCCCTTTTACCTCTTGGGCGAAAGCAAAACAGATACTAGCAGCTCAGGCAAAGAAAGCACCTTCAAAGATTTTGATTTATCAAAAACGATTTGACTGCTTTAGTGTAGAGGATGCATTTAAAATTTTTGATTCGGTAATAAAACCAATTGCTTGCTGTAGATCAGAAATTTGAGGATATGAATTTAGTAGAGATATTGAAATTGTGCAATACAATTTTTGCAAACAGTATTTAGGTGTTCCTAAATCTACCAAATAAATACTTGTTGAA
The DNA here is from genome assembly GCA_016617855.1 of Megalonaias nervosa. Taxonomy (NCBI): domain Eukaryota; kingdom Metazoa; phylum Mollusca; class Bivalvia; order Unionida; family Unionidae; genus Megalonaias; species Megalonaias nervosa. The sequence goes on from JAECUM010026358.1 coordinate 21,180, forward strand.
GGTCGTAAAGAATGCCTTCAACTCGATACCCACTCCAATGTTATTTAATGTTGAAAAGATTAGATGAAACTAACTGTGTCACCTGGGCTACCAAAGTTAAAGACATGTTATTTTGATTCGGTTTTGGATATGTTTGGCTAAATCAAGATGTTCGAGACGAAAAACAATTTTTCGCATTATTTTTGCAGAGAATTAAGGATTCAACATTACAAAACTGGCAAAGTGATATTAACAACTCAAATAAATGTGGGTATTATTGCATGTATAAAACCGAATTAGGACCGGAAAATACCTCTAATATGGATTATCGTATTTTCTTAGGAAATTACTTTCTAAATTTAGATGTTCAGCGCATACGCTGGAAAGAGAGACAGGTGGGCATAGCAGAATTGAGAGAAATAATAGCTATTGTGAACTATGCCGGAAAAATGTTTATTTGGTAGAAGATGAATTCCATTTTGTTTGTGTTTGTCCAGCTTATGACCATTTAAGAAAGAAATACTTCAATGAAGTTCATTATCTCTTTCCGTCTGTAGAAAAATGTGTACCCCTAATGAGTCATAGCAATATATTAATTATAAGAAATCTTTCTTACTACATCGATTTGGCTTTTCGTCCTAGACAAACTCAAACGAATGGTGAATAATATACTTAGAGGTAGTAACGTTTTCAGAAAAAAATGCACCGATTATTGGAAATTATGTATCTATACTCATGATGAACACCATATTTAACTTCTTTAAACCATGGCACACATTATATTTACTTGCATTGTATTTTGTAATATGGGCCGGTGGCCTAAATTACTAAATAAATTATTATTATTATTATTATTATTATTATTATTATTATTATTATTATTATTATTTACCGTGATACTAGCTAAGTTGTACTTTGTATGTTGCTTTTTGACCGCATAAGAACGTGTTGTGCTTGGTGTATTTGGTAGATACTAAGTTTGACTGATACGCCTGATTTTTTTGTTCCGTCTGAATTGACTGCTGCTGCTCTGGCGTAAAAGAACCACTAAGACGTAATTCGTTATGATACATATTTGAATACATTTAGTGAAATCAGATTATGTTACACGATAATGTCATTTTTGCCACTGGGAGAATCAAGTGTCAAAAATCTCGCAGCATAGGTATGATAATTTGCGGCGTTATGGTTTTCTTCCAAACGAATGTGCTGATGTACCAATAGCATTCAATTTGTAAAAGTGTTAATAGTCCTCATGCAGCAGAATGATTTTGTCCAGGATGAATTCACAATAATCCAATAATACGTTTTAGTTCAAACAGTCAAATGAGCACTTAATAATTCCAGTAAATAATTTAAATAAATGATTCCTCTCAAATTAAATCTGAACACAACGTTAAATATTTCTAAAGACAGGAAATAAAATCAGAACAGTAATAGCAATATGAATTAATTGTTCACTTCTTCCACCTTACATACATCTCCATGACTCTATTACAATTCTACGTTGCAGTAGTTTTCTACTTGATCTATATCGCAATTCCTCCTATCTGACTTATTTCGAAATTCAACCCCACATGACTTATGTCGCAATAAATAATAATACAATAGAAAATTATCCCAACATGTAAACAGGTTCATTATCAAGGCTGCGTTTAGAGCTAAAATCAACATCCTGTTTGTAGCATCATTATCTTAAAATCTACAATCATGGACAAAACTTAGTTATGTAATATATTGTTCACACATGATCATTACAATCTACAATCATACACAAAATTAAACACACAAGATAGATATGCAAAAGAACGTACCTATTCTTCATTTTACTGTTATCAGCGCTGGCAAGTACGTTATGCTTTGGTTAACGCGGAACTGATGAAAATAAAGCTTCTTGCTGAATGTAGGCAACATTTGTCTAATTCTAGCGCGTGATTGATGTCAAATCATATTTGTCGCAGAACATCTGCTTTGATTATCGTACATAGTAATTAAATTCATCATTGAGCCGGCAGTAGGCAGATAGTTGACAATGTCTTCTACGGTCGGATTATTAAACCGATATCGCGCAGTCTTAAACAAGTTCCAGCCTTTGTCTGCCAAAGCTACGTTTGTATTTGCTGAAAAACTAGGAGGTGGTGCAATGATGCCAACCTCACATAAAAAATTATTCATAATTTCTTGACCCAACTTAGATAATATTTTTTGGCTGAAGTTGTCATTACAGGCTCAACTTCTTTCGTAGGCGCGATTTCATTAATGACCTCTTTGACTTCAGCAGTTGTAGGAGATTTTTCTCTATGATCATTATTCCTGCTGCTCAAGCGGCTTCCTTTTCAAAACTTGAAACAGCAGGACAGATTTTTTGCTATGTCTGGCAACATTTGAGCTATCCTACCAAATATCGATTGGATAAATTCTCTTATAATATTGTTGAGCTTAACTTGAGTTGGCTTATTTATACAAGTCAATTATATTGTTTAGTCCTGTGCTCGCAGATGTAATGTAGACATTATTTACAGGATAGTAAATCAGCGGCAAAGGCTTGTCTGTTATAGGTGACAATAGAGGCGCGTTTGGACTGAAACCATAAAAAAACATGGTTGTGACTGCGTTGTACGTCATAGGAACCTTCAGTCGCAGAACAATTTTCAGTATGCTATTTACTTCGTTAACATGGGCAGGAAAATCATCATCGTGCACTCCGTCTTGCTGCAGAATTTTTGAGTAAATCCAAGCTGATGATGTCGTAGGCTGATATTAATAGTGAAATCGATCTGATAACCATCCATCAGTGTTATCCTTTTCTTAAGCGTAGAATAATTTGGATCGATAAGTATGTTATCGCCAACGTGATCGCACTATATCATCATTAATTTGATTTCATACGCTATGTTGACAATATTGTATGCGCCAAAAATTATGGGTATCAATGTTCCTACGTCACCAGCTGAGGTAATATGCCTGAATTTATTGTTACCTTCTGTAACATTATGAAATGAATTTCTAAGTTCAGAAGAAATTATAGAAATTTCTGAGCCAATGTCTGGAGATAATACAACGGGCGTTATGTAACGGACAGACCACACACTTGCTGGCAAACTTGAGAAGAGTTTGAGACATGACTATATATCAAATCATTGTATAAAACATTGTAGTCGGAATTACTAAGTAATCTTTGCTGAAGTAATTGATCTAGTATTTCAGTGATCTCATTATCAATTTCCTTGTCAATGTTGCCATCTTGTTTTATTCACCAGACAGCTCCTCGGGCGCAGAACACTCTGGAGACAATTCTCGAACGGCTGAATCAGAGATTGTTTTGCGCCTCGTGAGTTTTAAGCATAGCATTTTGTTGTTCTTCCAAAGCATGCAATGTCACAGACTTCTCCTTTGTTTGAGCGTAATTGGTGTTAAAAAACACAAAAGAACAACATTTTCTTGCGACATTGTGTTGAAAAACTTCTTCACCAGTCTTCTCTGCAAGAATGCGACAACCTAATTGCTGATGCTGCTCAAAGTATTTTCTCATAAAAGTAGCTTTATCATTCGGTACCTATACTCGGACAAATGAAATTATACATTTACACAAAATAAAGATTCTACTTTTTCGGAGCTGCAGATGTTCTGATGACAATGCGAGTTCTCTTAAAATAGTTCGTGTATGGTCACACACATAAGTTCTGATGGCAAGCATGTTGTCTAAATTACTTTACCTATGACGACGCCAGTATGTTTTCTCTAAATTAGTTCGCCTATCGTAAATAAAATTTGTCAAACAACGACGATACATCTCGGCAACTATTTCCGCCTACTGCTGTCAACGAAGAACTAAACAATGGTACTGAGATGATATTTTGTTACTTACTAAAGACTGAGATAATTGCGACAGATTAGCTGATGGTTGCTACTCGCCTATTAGGTTTAGAGCTGCCAGTGGTTTCAGGATAGTGGACAGTGTCTACGCTCAAAGATATCTGATCACGAGTTCTGACATAATGTCAAATGTTCCTTTAGCAATGAGAAACATTAACAATACAGAGTTAGAGACTCCAACAAGCGCTGCAGATATGGCCAATAAAACAGTATGCTGATACAAAGTTTAGTTCGGTCAGCAACGTTTAAGTAGATAATATAGCTGCGACAGATATATCGAAATAACACCAGATAAGTATGAAGGTAAATCGCTGTGCTTTACGTTTGGATCACAAACAAGGCGGATACAGTCCAGTAATTGTTCAGGTACCAGAAGGATTCAGAATTTAGTGTAATATTATATTTGAGGTTAGTACAGCAGGTGCAGACGTTTAGAGCGGAGAAATTACAATTGAAGGCTTGTCAACGGACAATTGAGAAGCGGTAATAAAACAGTATGTTAATATCAAGTGGATAAAAATACTCATGAACATATTCATCCGCTGTCGTCTAAAGTTTGAACAGAAGTGACTTTTATGTACACACTTCGCCCTATATCTCATGCATATACCAAGCCTTCTACACGCTTACTGGCCATGCCCCATTTTTCAACACTAGGAAATGAGTGCGAGACGTGGCGAATACAATATTGTTTGGATGCGGATAGATTATCCATCAGCAGTATGCATCTGGCGTTTTGCTGTTGTAGGTACAATGGTTGGCAATGAATTTATGAACAAAATGGGTGGCTGGAGGCGTCGAATAATGCTGTCACCTTGACAACATGTTTCCCAGTACATACTCTAGGCTTCGATAGCATTGATATCCCGCATCCATGTACAGCGAAATACAGATGTTTCGTATAATTTGTTTTCTCCAACGCCAACTAACCCTGGTCACCGTTGCTTTCAAATATTCACACTCGATGATATTTTGCCAACAACGTGATACATATGTCATATCAGAGTTTTTGACGATTGCGTGCCAGCTTCATGAGATGCTGGTTGAGGATGGGCATGATGAGACAGAATCTGAAGCAGTTCATGCCAAAGCATATTTTGACAGCATAGGCGCCGCAACAATGCTTATACAAGCTGTTTAGCTTACGTTTAAAGTAGACGCTAATATGAGCAATATTTTTCAACCGAGACTTGAGGCCAAAATACCAGAGCGACAGCAGCCACAACAAGATGAAATTCTTGAACCTGTAAAGAAACACCGCAAAAGATTATTATTAGATCATAAAGTACAAAGACTATGGCGAACATGACAGCACTTTAATTGAAACAGCACTCCAGCATGTTGGAAAATTATCAGTAGAAGACAACATAGAGGCTGCAGCATTCAACAACAAAATCAAAAGTATACCAAGCTTTGCCGGTGCAGGCAATCCTAATGTTGAGAATACCTGGCCATATTTATTATGGTACGTTTGATATGACACCACATCAACATTTCTTAAGAAAAATGTAAAAATAAATTCTAAAAATTATCTCAAGTTCATCATGGACAACATAGTTCTTGTGCCATTTTCTATTTTGCTGACAACGATCAAAGCTTATTACATTATATGTAAATACAACCGCAAAGATGAATATAATGCAAGTAAGCTGGAAACTGCTGTCGGTTTCATTACAACAAAGTTTGACAGCAGAATCAGTATTCCTAAAGACACAGTATCTGCAACAATAATGATACCACAAGGAAACTTTGCTGGCGCTCCAGAGGCATCAGAATATGATACGAACTACTATGCTGCATGAGACGCAGACGACGCAGGTGCATTACAATAGGCAAAAAGAAATAAGTGCCATATCTTTATTCAAATATCATCGGCAGATAGGATGCAGAATATCCGCACCGTAGCCATAACGTGATTATCCCAACCCAAGCCACCACAGCCAGAATCAGATGCTGATTCATAAAAAAATAGCTGAGGCACTCTACACTCTACTATGCCATGAGTCATACTTACACAGGTGGCACAAAGTATCCTCATCGTAAGAGAGAAGTCTAATATATTCGAAAAAATCCTCTTTGCTAGACTCGATTCGTCTGCTTTTTCTATAACCTAGTGGATATTTCAATAAGCCAGAGCTTAGCTAAGATTTGTGAGTTGCCTCCGCGTAATGCACGAGATGTCCCAGAGGATGAATTACAATCAAAGGGTAAAATACAACCAATGGACGAAATACAACTCAGGGGGAGAAGTAATTGTCACGGTTTATATGCGATGAAAGATATCATAGATTTCAATGACATTAGCAGCCACCTTGAAAAAGACCAACGTGATGAACTTATCGCATATTACAGATGCTATCACCAGCATTGGAGCTTTCCTAAGTCTATTTCTTATATTTGGCGTCGGAATCGAAGCGTAGACTGCTTTTGGAAAAGTGGAGCCAGTTCTTAAAAATAAAAAAGCTATGTGCAAGTACGTCTATGTCAAGTGTACAAAATCTTTTAATCATATGAGGACTTGCTTGCGAGTCGCCGCATTCGGTAAGGCGAATTTCGTTTGAAAATTTAAAAAGCACACAACAGCGTGGTTGAACTAAGTCCAATGTGTGTTAGCAAGTATAAAAAAATGAATGCAAAAATATCAGCACCGCAACTTTAAAAATAAAAGCGTCGTCACCGAGGTTTAAATTAAAGCTGTCTGCATTAAATTTTGTTCCCGTCGACACATTTCTTGCCAAAATTATACAACTCATATAACTACTTCTTGCTGCCGTATTTTTTCTATTCTTCCCCTAGTATGTGTCTGGATCTAGTTCGATAGTAATTGTTACAGCTACCCGTCAAATTAACAGTTTGAGCGTAGCATGTTACAAGAGTGAGCACGGGATATACTCGCAAAGCTATACACTAACGTTGTGTTCTTGCAAGATACCCCTTTTGCGTGGAAAGCAAATTGTCCTACATATATTGATGTGTTTTGGGAATATAAAGCAGTCAGATAGAGATAGGTGTGGCAGAGCGTGTCTCCACCAGAGGGGCCCCACCGAACGTACTGGCCAGTGTAGGGTCAAGTTTAGAATGGGAGTAGGAAGAGCAAAGATGGACGAACCCAACCGAGAATTCTAGCCGTCGAAGGGGAGATTCTTGAATACAAGCAGGAAAATTAAGATCAACAAACCTCGCAGAGCGTTCTGGCCGGTGAAAGGAAGATATTTCAATGTGAGCTGAAAAGCAAGATATAGTGTTAAATTATGCACAGTGTTGAACCGTGGCCACGTTTAGATGTTAATTTGTGGAGAGTACGTGTATATTTTGAATATTTGTCCTCATCCTTCGAGCGATTATCGCCTGTCCTAAATATTCTCCCTCCCCTATCGTAAGTATTTGACTAAGTGTAGGGGAGTTCCTGACAGTGATCTCTGCGTAAAAATCAAAGTGATCCAGAAGTTGTTTTTTGACGCCTGATAAATTATTTTGTGGGCGTCCTTGAAAAATTTGTATGCGACATTTAACGATCTGATTTCTTGTACCATCCAGCTGTCGTCTTCTGCATTCCATCCTATGGGAAATTTCACTTTTGCCTTGCATGTGTTCGCATACGGGGCCATTATTCTGCTTGAGTCAAAGTTGTACATTATATTAATATTGGTTTTCTTGTCTCTAATTCAGATGCAATATGCTGAAATTTTGGTAAAACGCGCTTATTTATTTTATCATAGCCTGTCGCGCGAGCAATGTAATAGTACACGATCAAAACTGCCCAACTTACAAGTCTGAACCTTTGGAGCAGTGTATCAAAATTGCACCACTTCGCTCTGATAAAGAGCTTTTGTATTATAATGTTTTCAGTAACTAGATCCTGTGCACCGCTGCAAGTGCGTTAGCTGCTGATGTGTCACACGTATCACACATGGCACTAGATCCTACCTAAAGTCATTCTGAATTCATGATTGCTTCCTTTGAGCTCACATTGTATATTTGAGTCAGTTTTATCAGCCAGTCATTAATTTATTTTTACCATTGTGTTACGTGGCTTTCATGTAAAAACAACATACAAGATCCCACTCCTCCATAAAGGCATTCTGACTTCTATGTTGTGTCATAATTTCACATAGAAAAGTTTGATGTTGTATTTTTTGCCGATATTTTAAACTATCTGAGACATTCTTTCGACCCCTGGGGTGTATTTTTGCTTTTCACGTGACCTTCTTTATTATTTAGTAAGGTTATTGTCGTACTTCAAAGCCGTACAAAGAACACATGGTTTGATTGGACGAAGCCTGATTTAAGATCTGAGTTTGTTTTTAATCCCTTCATGAGATGATATTATAGTTTGGAAAATTACCAGCTGTGCTCAGGTACTCTGGTACCCCAACATAATAATAGTATTGGAAAGTAGAAAAAGGTGTAATAGGGTTTTCTGTTGTTTTTGTTTTTTGACACTGGTATTTGTTTTGGAACATACTCATAAACACACACACACACACACACACACACACACACACACACCACGATGGTAATATTACTTTTGGTATTTAGTACAAGATGTGATTCAGTATTCTCTCACACCCACATGAGATGGTAATATTAATTTTGGAATGAAGTACAAGGTGTGGTACAGTATCTCCTACCCCTACATGAGATGGTAATATTAATTTTGGAATGAAGCACAAGGTGTGCTCCAGTATCTTCTACCCCTACATGAGATTGTAATATTAATTTTTGGAATGAAGTACAAGGTGTGCTCCAGTATCTCCCACCCCTACATGAGATGGTTATATTAATTTTGGAATAAAGTACAAGATGAGCTCCAGGATCTCCTACCCCTAAATGAGATGACAATATTAATGCTAGAGAATTATGCAAAGTATCATCGCCACTCCCATACTGCTCCAATCGTTCTATGCTCGTGTTTCTTGCTTCACTTATACTTATCATACATACTCGATTCATGTGTCTGCGTGTGTGTGTGTACTTAACACTACTGGTCACCCACCGAAAACTGTTCCTTAGCCCGAAATTTCTGTCAGTTATCTTTTTAACAACACTGTATCATATCAATCACCATGCTGCGAAACGGAAAGTTACATGTTTTCTTTTATTCGTCTGATTATCAGTTTGCGATGACAATTCTCATAATATTTTGAGGGACGGCATGGAACCATTAAAAACAGTGGTACATTTCCAATAAAAATACGCTACATCGCTATGGAACCTAAAAACAGACGTGTTAGAAAAACAGTATGTGCTTTCGTATAAACTGATATTCTCTTTCACGGACTTGATTCCGTTCAGTATGCCTTAATTCCATTTCGCATTATGATTTTTTTTTTTAAATTTAAACGCAAATAACGCAAATACATTTTAATGTTCACGATTTTACTTATTGACTAACTTAGAAACTATTAGTCCTTAATGCTTCATTTGACGCTGTTTTGTGCTATTAAGCTGGTTGTTGGAAATAAAAATCAACATGATTCATGCATACATGTAGCATGTGTATTGTTTTCATGTACAAATAAGGCCAGAATATAGAATGATATCCCAGCAGTGAGCGCCTCGTTTCGGAATTTGGAGATTTGCTAGATAACGAGAGATCATCATTTACAGGATTGCCAAAATGGCCTATTGGGTTATTTATAGTTTACTTTTATGTTTCCATGACAGCAGAGAAGCTGCTTTAATATCAGTCAAAACAGTATATTTTAATTATTTTCTAGCGCGGTTTAATAAATTACAATTTAAACTTTCAACAATAACAATCAAAAGGTTTGACTTGGGGGAGACTTCTTCATCATGTAACATTTAAATACTAGCTCTTCCAAGAAGACAAGACAATGCTTGTAAAACAACTTACTTCACACGGTTTTTGAATCACGTATAACTGGGTTATAAATACAAAAACTTGATATTAAATTGTCTTTTGGAAACAGACTGACAAGAAACATAGGGCAATTTTTGAGAAACATGGTAGTTTGTATGACTAATATTTAAATTAAAACTTCTTCCAAGTGTACAACATATATGACCAAACTTCTTTTAATTGTTTGTTCTTCTTCCATAAAAGCAAGCTTGACATAAATACCTGAAGTCGCTGATTTTTATAAATTTTCTATTTCGCCAATAGTAACTTCAGGAAAATGACTCAAACAAGAACTGGAATAATTGCAGCATCATTTTTTTCAATCAATGGTGAAATCAATATTCCTTTAAAATCCTAACGCACTCGACAAGAGATTAGCTGGAATTACGATTTATTTAGCAGCGAGCATTGTATTCACTCTAGCTGGAATTATGATTTATTTAGCAGTGGGTATTATATTCACTCTAGTTGGAATTATGATTTATTTAGCAGCGAGTATTATATTCACTCTAGCTGGAATTAAGATTTATTTAGCAGCTATTATTTTCACTCTAGCTGGAGTTAAGATTTATTTAGCAGTGAGTTTTATATTCACTCTAGCTGGAATTAAGATTTATTTAGCAGCTATTATATTCACTCTAGATGGAATTATGATTTATTTAGCAGTGAGTATTATATTCACTCTACCTGGAGTTAAGATTTATTTAGGAGCGACATTCACACTATCAAGGTATTTAGTGTCAAACAGCTGTATCCGCTGTTACACAAAATATTTTAGGAAAACAGACTGGTTCCAATGATTGCTTGAAAATTTACTGAATTATAATACCCAGACAATAAAAAAAAATCACTCATCTGCTGCAAAAACTATCAGACTCATTTTTCTTTATTACTGCATACGGACAGCAAGACCACATGAATATTATTTAGTTTTAACAGATGTGTAAATTGCTCCCATCTCACCTCCAATGCGTTGAGCCAGCAGGTGTATCTGTATCATATAATCTATGACCAAAACACGACTTAATCATATAATCTATGACCAAAATACGACTTAAACATATTCTGCAGCTGGCACCAGTGACAAATATGAACCTTCCTACAAGCCATTTTCAACATTATTTGTCAGTAAGAAAGATTTAAAAGTTAAATCCGACAAAATGCCTTTCAAAAGGAAAACATAAACATAAGTGTGGGAATCATGAATTAAAGGTTGGGGTTTTTTTTCAGTCACACGTTTCAAATTTTGTAGCATATCATTCTACACTAACGATTACAATCATAGGCAATTAACGGAATTGTGAAAATATTTTTACCGCGTGATGATCCTCATGTTTTAAACTTTATTTTTTAAATGAAAAGCAGCATTACATTTGGTCATCCTCAATGATTTATCATGTTACCCTGTATCTCCCTATATCTGTCTATTGCCATTCCCGGCAAAATATATTGATCGATTTCATTTACAGTGATGATTCCTCTCTCTCTCTCTCTCTCTCTCTCTCTCTGTGAAGACTTAACCAGTGGTAGTGACGTGGATGCCTAATGTTTCTGATAAATTCAACTAGGTAAAGATACTATCAAAAGGCTTGTATCTGTAGGCTTTCGTTTATCAGTAGACATTTGAACATGGGAGAAACTAAGAAAAAAGCGTGTATAGGGAAACATTAATCTGAATATTTTGTTAATGAGATTTTGTAAAGGAAAATAAATCCTCTCTCAAAGTGCAGAGTGAGCAGATACAAAGATAGATTCTCTTATATAAAATGCAAGATGCATTCCATATAATCTCTCTCATGCAAGATGCATTCCATATAATCTCTCTCTCTCTCTCTCTCTCTCTCTCTCTCTCTCTCTCTCTCTATATATATATATATATATATATATATATATATATATATATATATATATTAAATACTTCAATACATGTAAAACTGCACACAAATAAAGGAATAACTTCAAAGCTATATTCTAAACATACTCTGAAGTCACACGAATTGTATTCCTGCAGTAACCTGGTATGGACTTAACAGCTTTTATTAGTTTCAAACAAATTTGTTGTTCGAAGCATTATATTTTCAAACAAATTATTATATGAATTTTTTATATTTATGCAACACACTAAAATGGACATTACCAGATAAATATAGGAACTTAACGTTGATTAAACTATTTTGAATAGTTGGGTTTTTTTTAAAATTTTGCGAGCCTTGGCTTGTTATTTATTCGAGATTATTTATTTCTAGCCTTTACTTATTATGATACGAAAGTACTGCAAAGATATTTGAATTGTAACTTTGGCATGTTATTATACTAGAGTAGTTCAAATGCGTATGTACTGCCAACATTGACTTGTTATTGTACAAGAGCGAGTAAACGGCACCCATCGTCTTGCCTTCACACACCAGTCCATATTCCATCACGACTAAGCACACATCACCAAAAGTGATGCAACTGAATCGGTGCTATATACACTCGTGCGTAGCAGACACATTCGCATGACGGCCATAATAATAAATTCTCTTCTATCGACACAGTCATTCCGGATTCCTATGAAAGAAATCAAGGTATATCGGATTAAATATATATAATTATAAATATACACCAGACAGAACGGAAAGTGCTATCCCTGGATTCTATAGAAGAATGCTTGATAATAGTAGGCAGAATTAATATTTAATACAAATAATACTATCATACAGGTTAGAGAATTTTTAATTCGTACTTTACGGAGATTCGAACCCAAGTCCGCGGGTAAACGGCACCTATCGCCTTGCCTGCACACACCAGTCCATATTCCATCACGACTAAGCACACATCATCAAAAGTGATGCAACTAAATTGGTGACCTGGGTTCGAATCTCCGTAGGGGATCTTTATTATTCACCAACTGATCTTGAAACGTATTTGTGGATCGCAAATGTATTGATATTTTTCTTGATGAGGATAGTAAAAATAAAGGCAATAAAGAAATACTTTTACTAATGTATTGTGAGAGGCGAATCAGGGATTGGATGGGGAGAAGACCGGACGCACTGCAAAGTTGTTTTTACACTTAGATCGTTAAAATTATGCCCTAGACACGCTTAAAATTCAGGAACTTCCGGGGCTTCGCTGCCTGCCCCCTCCCTAGGGATTCTGTCCAAAAGACCCTTCACCTGCTTGTTTACTCTCCCCTAAACTATATTTCTGGATGTCCCCCTAATTATAAGCATTCCCAAGTATAGTTACCCCAAGCGATAAAATGTTTTACATTGTTGTCGAGTTAGTATGCACGAGAAACATCATAAGAGTCGCATTCATATCAGTATACCATACATACTGATTTCAGTGAAAACATCAAAACATCAAACGTGCAAGTTATGGAAAATGTTTATAAATACAGTAAACTTTAGTTATATCTCCATGGGGACATGGTAATACCGATATGAGTGGAATTGTATCTCTACGGGGACATAGTAATACCGATATGAGTGGAATTGTGTCTCCACGGGGACACGGTAATACCGATATGAGTGGAATTGTATCTGCACGAGTACATGGTAATACCGATATGATTATAAACTAAATCTTCACTAGGACATGGTAATACCGATATGATTTATAACTATATCTCCACGGGGACATGGTACTTCCGATATGATTATAATTGTATGTACACGGGGATATGGTAATACCTATATTTTTGTCTTCACGGAGACATGGTACTACCGATATGAGTATAATTGTATCTCCACGGGGATATGGTACTACCGATATGAGTATAATTGTATCTGCACGGGACAAGGTAATACCGATATGATTATAATTGTATCTCCACGGGGACATGATAATGCTGATATGATTATTACTATATCTCCACGGGGACATGGTAATACCGATTTGAGTATATTTTTTATCTCCACGGGGACATAGAAATTGCGACATGAATATTTGCCTGAAATTGATAAATATTAATTTCTAGTCGTCAGTTTCTATATAACAAATCTCCAAAGTCCATTTTCTACGTAACTGTATCCGATACAAACAAGCAATATCAGTCGCTTTACCTATAAATGTTTGCACTGGCAATTATATTTAACTTAACCAATTATCTACTCTGCTAAATAAGTTTTTTTTGCATTTGAAAAGATCTATTTTTAAAGACTTGCAGGTTTTTTTTTTTTTGGTTTTTTACAATTAATTGCATTCAACGGTAATAAGAGTGCCGCTATTCATGCACCCACCGGAATGATTGGTCCTTTCAATGTCAGAATTAATATTTCCATCTTTGATAACCATTTCAGAATGGCAATATTTCCTTCCTTTAATTTCTCCAGGCAATCAATTTTTGAAAACATTTTTTTTAATGAACTATTGATGTGAACATTAATAAGTCGATGGACTATTGAAATAGCTCTGAAAGTATTAAAAGCAGTGAAATGTTAGCATTGTGCCTCCAACAACAACAACAAAAATGACAGCTAATAAATGCTATTGAGTTATATACTTAGTATGCCAATCGAAAATAGTCTTGAACACCTCCAAATATTTTCTTCACAATTCCCGATATTTATGATATTTAAATCAATTATAACGAACACGCTTTAACGTGACTGTTTTTATTTATTGTGTTCACTTGCATTGAGACAAATTACGTGAGAAGGAAATTTTCTTCTATTAATGTCACCCAGACTGTCTATTGTACTTGCACTGTCATCAAAGTTATGCAATATATTTTCACTTTGTATTTCAGATTTTAACGACATTGAAATCCAGAAATGTTAATGAAAATATTGTATTCTTGCAATCAAAACTCATTGAAAGTCTTTTTTTATCAATTGCCTGTCAATAGATCATTTAGTATTTTCACATTGGCTTTCTTGGCATTTGTCCTAATGGATGTTAGATAAGTACTTAACGAGCATAGTATATCAGTCTACTTACTGATAGTCTCTTTCAACCCGATCTTCAGTATGATTCCTTGAGACCTCCGCCAAACGAAATTAACCTACAGTAGTAGTATAACAGAGGTGGAGACCGAGACAAACAATCACTGTTCCAAATGCCGAAACCCCTTTGCAATACCATGAATATTTCCCCATTGATGCTATCATTAAAGAGAAAAGTACTTGCTTCTGGAAACCACTTGCAGTTTCTAAACGGCAATAAAGAATAGCAGGACGGGGTGGGCAGACATTAAGGCCCCATTTTGCAATCATGTCCTGAAAAAAGTAAGACAGTCAAGGACAAAAATTAGATGATCACTACCAGCCAAAGAAGTCTTCCATTCTGTAATCCTAACCTAAACAAATGTTGAATTTTTGTTACAAAATGTTAATCAGAGGCTTGTTGGCAAGATTTTATTAGCAGCGCATTACAGTGGGGTCCTAGTGTTGTGGTTTGGGGGTAAAAATAAATACATTATATATGATCAGGATTGGTTTCTATTCATAATTTTTTTTGGTAGAAAATCTACTGAAATAATCTGTGGCATCTTTTATTGTGACACCACATGCATCATTTCGTTTGTCGTAATATCGCTTTAATGCTTTATATTTTCTGCCACTACAAGAAATACAAAGTTTGGTTTTTCCTCTCAGCCCCTTTCCACATTTCACGCATGGGTTTAGTCCAAAACTACCTCGCTGGACACTCATAAGATGATAAGAGCAAATCTCATCACAGCAAGGTTTTTCAGAGCGGTTAGTTGACCCCAACATAAGCCACTTACAACTATTTTTTGCTCGTGACATTATTGTATATTATTCTGGGGTAATGTTCAGTTAGAGAAAAACTTGTCTTAATTATAATGAGCAAGTGGATGGCAGCAAAACATTTGCGAGAATAGTATTTTAATCTGACTAGGGTTAAACCAGAGTTCCCAAGGTCAAAAATTGCCCAGTAAAATTTACAAAATCAGATTAAAACGTTAGAAATAACAAAGGAATTTGAGAGGTTATCCGCGATTGAACCACTTTTCACCACCAGATTTGATCTCGATAGATTAATCGATAAAAAAAAAAAAAAAAAAAAAAAAAAAGCCTGCCATTTGAATTACAAATACACGAATTTATCAGAATGACCAAAGATGAGTTGAACCGCGATGGTACTGCTCATGTTTGGTCAACATTTCGGATAGATCACGATGGTATTTTTTATTTATGCTGTGACGAATGACGAACGCGCAAGGACTGTTATTTATAATCTTATGGATAATAAGCAGTATTATTTTAGAATAAGGTTGATTGTTGAACATGACGGCGAAAATGAAGAACCAACGTGGATTATCTGGGATAAACTCGACCCTGTTAAAGAATCACGGCGACATAGTGTTATTGTCACAGTGGACAAAAATTTGCAGCAGGGACGCTGACCAGGCCATATTATTCATAGGCATATCCTGTATCCGCTATCATTTACACACTCTACCGTTTAAACGATCCTGATATTGATGATCTTCAATCGATGAGAACCGGCTCGTTAAATTGTGTTGCTCAACGTGTCAGAGAACATTTTATGAACTCGAGACGAGGAAATGAACTTACAGAATTGCGAATAAAAAAAAAGAAACGAATGGGAAGAGTTTCTTGTCAACGGAGTTAAATTAAATGACGTAGCCGTATTGGAAAAGCGATTCAAATTTCCGACAGTAGTATAAACAATAACCAACGAGATTTTGTATAATTCTAACAAATATTGTAGTAAAAGCGCCCCAATAATGATCATAGATCATAATTTACACGCGTGGACTGACATGGGAACAAGCTTTCCACGAGAAAGAACCACCAGATTTTATAACAGCTATATTTTTGAAGAGATTTTGCAATAATAGTAAGCGCGACCCTGTATTCTTGGTATCTAATGGAAGAAGAGAATTCCTGCCTTAAAGTTTCTAGAGCGTGCTAATCACATTCCCACCAAATTCACACTGCTAAGATATCGTTGCCTACACTGACATGGACATATACACCGATATCGCCCATATACTGTACTTCATAGATGTGTGCAAGAGAGACATAAAGGGTTTGGAAATCGATGTGAACAGCTATGAAGCACTTGCACAAGACTGACGCTGGACGTATGAGCTCTATCAAGCAGGGCAGCGGACAGGGTTTGTGGGCCCTAGGAATAATTCTCCAGTAAGCCCCTATGAAATTACAAAGTGTGACAGCAATGGCCCCCCTGACCGTTGTTGGCCCCGGAATTTTGTCCTACCCTGTCCGCAGCCCAGCCACCAAGGGTTGCAGAGATTCAAGAGGTAACAATTACAAATGGCAGAGGAAAATGAAAGAACAGAAAGGACAAGATGCAACCAAATATGGCAACCCAAGACACAACTTTTAAGCGTAGCAGATGACAAACAAACAAATCCAGCCAGGATATTTTCAAGAGGTAGGCATAAAAACACAGATGTCTTTTTATGTTACGCAGCGATACGCTCAGATCCCCAAAGTGATTTGAGATAAATGTATATTTTGGTTATCTTTAACGGTGCGAAATATTTATCAGAATAGGTGTCCGAGGGATATGGACATGAATAAGTTCAAAAACTTCTTCTCACATGCCCCCTAAAGCCCATACGGAATTGTTACGATCAATTTACACGAACCATCAACGTGATATCGCACTGGTCTCGATAAGATCTTTGGTTGAGTATCACATAGATTGAAATGTACTACACCACCCCCCAGTATGAGTTTTGCCCAGGGAACTTAACAGTGGGGGTTCTTGTAATATTTGATGGACGAATCATTTTTTGGAGTAGACCGTTAGAAAGTCAGGAGGGGGTGGTATAGGTGAACCCCCTCCCCTGTTTATTCAGCCATTGATCGCTTCCGATGGAAAATGTTTAAAAGATCTTCCCGAGCTTAAAAAAGTCCATTCTTTGGAAGTCGGTTCACACCCCTCCCATCCATGTTTATTCAGCCATTGGTCGTTTCCTAAGAGAATTTTTTTTATAGCTCTTCTCAAGCTAAATAAGGCCATTCTTTGGCGATCAATTGACACACTCCTATTATTTCAGCGATTAGTCGTTCCCTTCTTCCCTAGGCAATGGGCGAGGTCGGATCACCCCCACCCCCTGCTAGAATTGCTATTCAGGGAGTCAACTGTTCACAGAGAGAGAGAGAGAGAGAGAGAGAGAGAGAGAGAGAGAGAGAGAGAGAGAGAATTGCTTTGGCTGATAATCCAACATCTTAATACTTAATACAGTTTGCAAATTCTTTTAAATAAAGATAATACTTTGCTGTTTTGTTACAAAAAGGATTGTCAGACAATAAAGAAAAGAGAGCATATCCGTTCTTGAATTGTTACCATTTAGTTTTGCTTTACCAGTCGAGTTTCAAAATCATTATTTTAGCCTTTGCTCTAGGTGACGGACAGGGCGTGGAATCGAACAGTCCAATGCAGAAGTGATTGATTAAGTCTGGCCGTAGTTCTGACAAGGTGATACAAAACTGTTAAGACGTAATTCTTGAATTTGCGACTGGACTAGTAAAAGTAAAAATTGTCATTAGTTATCTGACAAGGCTGTGCAAAAAAAATTCGATTTCTTCGGTCAAACCCCAAACAGATGTTTCCAAGAGGATGTCTTTCTAATTATGTTCAGTGCAGTTAAACATCTATTATCCGAACTCTTTGCAGGAAATTAAAACTGTTAGGATAATCTGGTGTTCCACTAATCGACTCTACGTTTGGAAATGTCTATAGTATATGTCAATGACCATCTGATGATGTAAAACAAATCATTTATGTCAACAAATGACACAGTCGTGCAGAAAAAGGGGTGAACATATGTGCTGCACGTACATTGAATGTCCAATCTACACAGTACTAGACATGGTTTTATTCTCATATACGCTGTTATTCCGAATTTAATACGCAGTTCTATGAAAATAAAGTTTATAAAATAACAGGTGTTTGCAGCCCTAGCCAGCTGCTGAGGAAATTTAAAAGACTCACCCGTGTTTAATAATAAGGGCTTATCAATTTTGTTAAGACCTTTGTCAAAGTTTGTGTCCCAGAGTATTAGTTTAGATAAATACAAAAATTCGGACAATTGATGTTTATATATACGTACATCTATACTGTACATAAGACGTTGCTCTAAGGTGGAATTTTCCACTGCAAAATGTAGAGAAAACAGAATAGTATAGCAGGAGTTTGAGATTGTGTCGAAAACGGAATCCTGAACGTCCAAAGCAATACAGATGGACACACGACAAACTTTTGAGAGAGATAAAATATATGCTGGAGACGAATCAAGGAAATGTCCAGAACACAGGGAGATCTGGTCCTGGTTGATAAGTGAACTTGTCAAAGAGGCACAAAAATAAATCTGGAAAAAAGAGAAAGCTGGAATATTCCAAGACCTAAGTCATGGGAGATGAGGGTATACCTAGAGAAATAACTCATATTCCAGGACGTTGCGCGGACATCACGTCGTCTAGACATCGTCATATGGTTTGCTGCTGCAAAGGGGATTATTTTGGTGGAATTGCCCGTCGCACGGAAAGAAGTATATAATAAGGAAGACTGAGAAGTGTCAGGAACTGACAAAGAACTGTAGAGCAAAAGGATGGAAAATGTAGATGTTCCACATGGAAGTAGGATTCAGGCGGTTTATTGTACAGTCGACCTTGATGATATTCAGTGCTAAACAGATACAGGTAATGCAATCCTTGTGAACCCAGGTACCCAAAAGAAAGTACTGAACTTCATCAGAGAGTGTGATGACTTTGGGAATAAAGTTTCTCCTAAGATAAGCAGACGACTAGGTGATATTACTTACCGGGATCTTGAATCAAGATCTGTCACATGGCACAGAAAGTGCTACCAATACAAAATTCATGCAGACATATGTAGTAAAGCCAAAGAACATGAAATGCGAATGGCTTTCAAGGGTATCAGATGAGAATCATGTTCCAGTCAATCATCCGTAATAGCACTTTCATTCGCTCCATACAAAAAGATCCTTGCAGATGACTGGCATATCGTCAAGAAAGCAAATGCATGCCATACACTTTCAGTGCTCACGGGGCAAGAGAACATTGAAGCCCTTGCTATTACTATGAGGAAATTTTCTAATCTATTCTCTCAGGAAATGGGCATTTAGACGAAATATACTTGATATATTTGTATCGAACCCCATCAAATCAGGGCTGTAATGCAATGAAGAAATATCAACTATAGACATGGGAAACCACAGTAAAGCAAATGATGTGAACAACGGAGACAAGTTGTTGAGATCAAGAAGACAGAAACATTTTGGTCACATGCTGTTGGCATTTAAGACGAGGCCCGAAACCAAAGGAAACTATAGGAAGGCACAAGCTCTTAATTGTGTCAGGGTCAATAAATTGCAGCTTATGGAGCACTGATATACTGCCATGTGAAGAATAATCCAATGGTCATCTTTGAGACGCTGCCAAAAGGGGAAGACAAAGTGTGTGCCATAAAAGAGCATCCAGAAAGACAAGGCAGATACAACAATGACACAGAAAATATGGCAGCTTCCGCTGGGTGTAAACTTGCTGAAGAAAATTAGGCACTTTGAAGAGCGAGACTGCACAATGAAGTCCATCTAAATGGCTGCAATTTAACTAACAGCATACTGGATAAATACAGCAAAGTTGACGAAGTGCGCCTCATATTTAACAGCTACGATGTGCCGGTGTCATTGAGGACGGCCAACAGTAACAGAACAAAAGTAAGTCAGACAGTAATATCCTATCATATAACGAACAGAACAAACATCACACTGGTATCCATAAAGCGACAAATGTCTCTTTTCAACTTGATTTTTGCTGTGCGTTTCTTGGCACATGTAATCGTCTCTAGTGTATCTCTTTCTTTCATTTCTGTTTTCCTTCATTCAATTGTTTTTTTTAAATTTCGTTCATGTCTTGGCCTTTTGTTACGGTCGTCCTAAATGCAACTTTTTATCTCTTCGCATCGATCATGCTCATATGATTGAAAATAAATACTTCGGGCTTAATTTAACTGTCACTCCAAGATATAAATGATGACAGCGGAATTGCACTTGCAAACCCCATAATCTACTGATGACAACTTTGCTGCTAAAGAGCACTTCATCTGCAAAATATATTTACATCAAACTCTGGTTTGAAAGGTGGAAACTTGAGACGGTATCCATTCATTAAAAAGAGGTACAGTCATAAGACTACCATCTATACGAGATGCACATCGTCAAGCAATTCTACCGGCCATTATCTTGAACAATGAGACCACGGCAACCGTTAGATCACATTCCAATAAGAACATAGCTTAAATTTAGAAGGAGAAGTGATCACCAGGAACTTCCCGGCACCAATGTCTATATTCCACTTGCTGAATCGTGACTGCAACACACTGAGATGCCAAACAGAAACATGCACCTGTCAGAAAACAGGTTTCAGTTCCGCTGAAATGTATAGTTGTTTCGACTTTGGGGATGCGAGTAATCACATACAACAAGCAAACTCTGCACAAGAGGAGGAGGGAGAAGATGATGACAGGTTTCTATGAACTATCTAGTTTATTTTCAAATATGGACATAGTTTGCTTGGTAGCAATACACTCTTAAACATTAGGCCATTAGTAAATCTACGCGTCCGCATAACACTTGAATCTCTGTCAACAGATGCTTAAATCTAGTCATGTCTATAAATGTCAAAATTTAAGGCAATTGATAAAAAAAAAAAAAATGAAAAGATAAGTGATAACAGTATGTTCTGGAATAATTTCTTGCCAGACTGACTGTTCCATTTCTTCAGTTTGACGTAGGAACTCAATCATTGTTTTGCATGATAGTTACAAGCCTGATTTTCATAAACTGATTTTATGACGGCATGGCCAATGCCTGTGGTCACTCGGATTGATTTATTTTTATGGTGCATTGATACTGACATACATAAGATATTAATGGTCCACTTTCTACACTTTTCAACATGGTATCTACAGTGCCCCCTGACATGACCAGAGAAAGATCGATGCGCTGTATTTAATATGTTTGCAAGATGTATGCTGCCCTGACTAAAAGTTGTACGACAATTCTGAAACTGAAACATAATGTAACACCGACTTAAACGTCGGAATACTATATTACAACCATGACATAAACTGGTACTAAAATCATACTAAAATTCTGGGACTTAAGAGGAATTTAAAGGAGACTTAGAATAAAAACTCCTGAATATCAAAATAATATCACCTAGACTGAATTTAATATTAAAATGAGACGGAATTTAGTGAAGACTAAAATAAAATTAGAAATATTATATTTAAAACTTCGACGAATCAAAAATCGTAAAAGGTAAATTTGAAATATTTTGAACATAAACATCAGCATAAAATTGTACAACATAAAAAGTCAAAAACCCTAGAAAAAGCAGAATTGAAAAAAATCTGAAGTGACTAAAAATAATAGAAATGAGAATTCCAAGATAAATAAGAGTGAAAACATTAAAACAGCGAGGAGGCAATTAATTGACTGCACCAAGTGGAAATCAACACATCACTTGTTATCCTCCATTTCTGACTGAAACTGTGAAAGCAGTTGACCTGTTGTCAAAAAGCAAAGTACCTGGCGCAGATTTCATACCATTAGAGGTTTACAAAGCCGAACCTGGTATATGGTACAGAAGCTTACTACCCTCTTACAGTCCATGTTTACTCAGGAAACTAAACCACAGGAGTACTAGGATGCAGCCATCGTCCACCTGTACAAGCGGAAAGTCAAAATTCAATTAATTCAACAACCTTTGGGCAGTTTAAAAGCTATCAACAGCCGGCAAAATACTTGTCAGAATTAAGCTGAATCATCTTGTGCATGACATTAACAGTGGACCACAAACATAGTGTTTGCAATTCGTTGTCTCCGGGAGAAATGACAGGAACAGAATTCGAGCATGTACACGACATTCATCGATCTGACAAAAGCCTTTGACACACTCAACCGTTGAGGCGTCCGGAAGACCAGTTTCAAAAGAAATTCATCATGACGGTTTGGCAGTTCCACAATGGCATGCTCGCTCGTGTCCTGGAAGACGGCGAGTCACCTGAACCATTCTTAGTCACCAATGAAGTTAAGCTGAGCTGTGTGTTGGCCCCAACCATCTTTGCTGTGATGTTCTCTGTCAGGTTTACTGATGCCTTCGGAGACTATAATGCTGATATCACATTAGATATCAGACTGACGGCAAGCTCTTCAATCTGAGGAGACAACAGATGAAAACGAAGTTACAGGAAATGATTGGTTGTGATTTCATTTTTGCTGATGTAGCATCCATGGAACAGTCGTCAGGAAGTAGGAGATCTAATATGCAACAGAATATAGGCCATTTACCTTCAGTTTATGACAATTTGGGTCTAACATTTGTTATGAATATGTAATTAAATTACTTGTGTGTTAGTTTTAAATTCTTCTTTATTTTAATTTTGTTTCATTGCATTTTATTGTAATGACAATTTTCATTGGATTTGAATCTCTTTTCCGAAAATTGGCTTGACCAGATTAGATTATAACAATTTCTTCAGCACTATTTTTGGCTCACCTTGGTTCATAGCTTTTGTAAACATCGAGTGAAAACGATTGGCTATTGCCAAAGTCATCTACAACCTACGTGTTAGCTCTGTTGTAAACGGTTTTATTTTTAAATTCATTTTCAGCGTGAGAATCTGATTCTTAGATAGGGCTATTCTAGCTACGTGATAAATGGCATTTTTTTGTTGCGATGTTCAAATTAGTGGTCACGTCGCCTATCACGTGAGCTACCATGTGATTTAAAATCGAGGCTTAAAACAGCCAATTGGTATTAAATTTATTCAGTCGTATCTTTACACCTTGAGGGTACAAGGTGTTTCTATTGTTGATGTCAGATTGTTTTTTAAGTTCATCTGTTTTTTGGAATTGAATAATTTATTCTCTAGAAGACTAAACAAGTGTACTTTTTTTTATAAAAAGTTCTGGGACAAAGAAATTCAGTGGAAATTTATTCTGGAATTCTGATCGGAAACATAAACTGTGATTCAACGAGGATCTGTTGCAATATTTACAACGACCTCATCTGACGTCATCGCCTCCATATTGGAATTTCATCGAGATTCGAACCAGGATTCAATTAGAACTGTTTAGTGATAGGACCTATATTTTTCAACTTTAGGATTAATTTTTGGATTATATTCACAAACCGTAAGTCCTATTTCATATTTTTATCTTGTTTTCTAGGGAAATAAATTATTTTGTTAAAATTTACAAAGCTTGTTGGCTTCACTCTTTTCTTTTGTTACTTTTTTACGAGCCTACACGTAACAGAAGAATATTGGGGTTGCTCGTCTTTGGGATATATGAATTTTTTGGCTAAATATTTCAGAAAATTGATTTAAGAAATTTAAATTCCCCATGTTTTTAAATCCCAAGTACTATTTTACATTTTGTTTGAAATCTTTAGTGAAAACAACAGCCTTTCATTTACAATGTCATTAAAAGTGGAGACTTTTCTTTCTAGTCCTACTTAGGAGCAGTTGGATAGTTTGAAAAAAGATTAGTTGCTCGAACTTGCCAGAAAATACGATCTTTCTGAGGCAAAAGCTTCCTTGACGAAACAAGAAATTAAAAACATGTTGATTCAATATTTGGTAGAAAAGAATGTTCTTGATAAAAGTGTTTTGGCTTCGGTCAGTAAGTCGGTATCAGACACTGACATAAAAATAATGGAATTAAAAATGAAATACAAGATGGAATTGGATTTAAGGAAGCTCGAGCTTCAGAAAGAGTAGAGAGAGAAACAATTGCAGTTGCAATTAGAAGAGAAGCAATTTCAATTGCAATTTGAGAAAGAGGAGAGAAAGAGACAGAAAAGAGAGAATGAAAAACAAATGAAATTACATTTTGAGAAAGAGGAGAGAGAGAGAGACAGGAATGAGAGAATGATAAACAAATGAAATTATAATTTGAGAAAGAGGAGAGAGAGAGAAAGATAAACAATTACAATTTCAAGACAGGGAGAGAGAGAGAGAGAGAGAGAGAGAGAGAGAGAGAGAGAGAGAGAGAGAGAGAGAGAGAGAGAGAGAGAGAGAGAGAGAGATGCAAATACAAAAAGAAAAGGATGAAAAGGAATTTGAAATTAAAATGAAAGAATTTGAACTGGCAAGTGAAAAGCATGATCTCACTTCACATACAAATTCAAGTTTTGACCTTACAAGAAATATCAGGTTAGAACCCCCTTTTAGAGAAAAAGAAGTAGACAAATATTTTATTTATTTTGAAAAAGTTGCCGAAAATTTGAAATGGCCAAGGGAGCATTGGACTCAATTATTGCAATGTGTACTTTTGGGCAAGGTCCGAGATATTTATGCATCCCTGTCAGTACAGCAAGGTTCTGACTATGATTCGGTTAAGGAGTGCATCTTAAGGGGTTATGCGTTAGTCCCTGAGGCTTATCGGCAAAAATTCAGAAACTATAAAAATGAAGCTGGAGAAACTTATGTTCAATTTGCAAGAGAAAAAGAGGAGTTATTTAAGAGATGGTGCTTAGTCAAGAAAGTTGAACATGATTATGAAAGTCTCGAACAACTTGTGTTACTTGAAGAGTTCAAAAACTGTGTTCCTAATGACATTAAGAATCATCTTGAAGAGCATAAGATTGAAACCTTGGAAAATGCTGCTCTTGCTGCTGATGAGTATTCCTTAACTCATAAAGTTCCTGTTGTAGACAAATCATTCACTCAGCAGTCTACTGGTAGAAAGGTATTTCAGCCTATTACGACACCTCCTAAAACTCAATCAGGCACAACTTCTAAAAATCAAGCTTCTGATAAACTTGATTCAAAATCCTTGTCTATTCCTACGTGTACATATTGCAAGAAAAAAGGACACGTTATTTCTGATTGCTTCAAATTCAAATATAGGCATCAAAATCAAGATAGACCTATCCCAAATGCTCTTATTTCTAAGAGGTCAAGGTCACGGTCATGTATTGAAAGCAATACATTTGTAGGGTCTAATAAACCCCAGTCTGATTTTATTATGGAGAATTATGAACCATTCATGTAGAAGGGTTCTATATCACTCTTGGGTGATTTGGCCAATCCTATCCCTATTAAAATTTTAAGGGATACATGAGCTTCTCAGAGTCTTTTATTATCAGGTACTTTGCCTTTTTCTAAGGAGTCCTGTTCTAATGAGAGTATTTTCATTCAGGGAGTAGACTGTAGCTTTGTTAATGTTCCTCTCCATTCTGTAAATCTGTCATCAGACTTAGTTTCAGGACCTGTGACAGTCGGAATAGTGTCTTTTGTACCCGTTGAGGGCATTCATTTATTACTAGGCAACGACCTAGCTGGAGACAAGGTTGTGGTTAATCCACATGTAACTGAAAAGCCTCCTTTGGATCAGAAAGTTGATCCTATTGAAAAAGAATTCCCTGATTTATACCCAGCTTGTGCAGTTACTAGAGCTATGGCAAGGGAAGCTCTTGAGAATGATTTTGATAAGGAAAAAATTCCTTTAGCTGACACATGTATTGGTCAGACTTTTGATGAAGTCACTTTCACTCCTAATTTGGATCATCAAAAGGTATTGATCACAGTGATCCTCTTTTAAATACTCATTCTCTTTTCTCTAATCAGGGTGACAAACGACAATCCCTTGTCGTCGAACAGGAACAAGATCCTGAGATCTCCTGTTTGTTTTAGAGGGCCATTAGTGAAAATGAAGCCACTGAAGTACCTGTCTGTTATTTCATTAAAAATGGAATTCTTATGAGAAAATGGAGACCTCCCGAGGTACCTGCTAGTGACGAGTGGTCAGTGAACTATCAGATTGTAGTTCCAAAATCTTATAGAGAGGAAATACTTAGTTTGGCCCATGAAACTCATTTGGCTGGTCATTTAGGGATTAATAAGACTTATCACAAGATCTTGAATCACTTTTATTGGCCAAAAATCAAAAGTGATGTTTGTAAATTTTGTAGGTCTCGTCATACTTGTCAAATGGTAGGAAAACCCAATCAGAAGATACCTAAGGCTCATCTGCAACCTATTCCTGCATTTGACGAATCATTTAGCAGAGTTATGGTAGATTGTGTCGGTCCCTTACCTAAGACCAAGTCAAGCAACCAATATTTGTTGACCATTATATGTGCGTCAACAAGATTCCCAGAGGCAATTCCTTTGAGGAATATTAAAACCAAAGCCATAGTAAAAGCTTTGATAAAGTTTTTTTTACTCAATTTGGCTTTCCCAAATCTGTCCGATCGGATCAAGGGTCACGTTTCATGTCTGGTATTTTCCAGCAAGCTATGCACGAATTTGGCATTCAACAATTTAAATATTCTGCTTACCACCCTGAGAGCCAAGGGGATTTAGAAAGATTTCATCAGACTTTGAAGAATATGATTCGGTCATATTGCTTTGATACGAGTAAAGATTGGGATGAAGGCATTCATTTACTTTTGTTTGCTGTTTGGGAGTCCGTTCAAGAATCTTTAGGATTCAGTCCATTTGAACTAGTTTTCGGACATACTATGCGTTGACCATTGAAGTTGTTGAAAGAGAAACTTCTTTCTAATGAAGATACTGAGCTCAATCTTCTTGATTATT